>RPOG01003698.1:0-57906 GCA_008086565.1 Thalassoma bifasciatum | reverse complement strand
TACGGCTCCATTGCCTCATCAACGTCAGGACATCCTTTGAGGCTTTCTGTCTTTCGGCTGCATTGGGGCCCTTTCCCCTGCTCCAAAACAGCAGAAACTCACTGATTGTGGGATCAGCTTCCTGCAATGCATGCAAATCAGAGTCAGTGAGAGAGGGAAATGCTGAAATGGTGGCCTGAGTAGCCTGTGTTACCTGGCCGGATCTGATAGCCTGCTGCAACTGTTCTGGAAGTGGGAGGCCATGAGGTTCACTGCTGGAAGTTCTGCTGACTGGGTGCTGCCTGGAGAGGGAATCTGCATTTTTGTTTGTTCGACCAGGCCGATACTTTATTGTGAAATCAAAAGAAGCCAGTTGTGCTGCCCAGCGCTGCTCTGTTGCTCCCAGCTTTGCTGTGGATAGGTGACTAAGGGGGTTATTGTCTGTGTACACAAAACACTTTTGTCCCAACAGATAGTCTCTGAATTTTTCTGTCATGGCCCATTTCAAAGCGANAATGGTGGCCTGAGTAGCCTGTGTTACCTGGCCTGATCTGATAGCCTGCTGCAACTGTTCTGGAAGTGGGAGGCCATGAGGTTCACTGCTGGAAGTTCTGCTGACTGGGTGCTGCCTGGAGAGGGAATCTGCATTTTTGTTTGTTCGACCAGGCCGATACTTTATTGTGAAATCAAAAGAAGCCAGTTGTGCTGCCCAGCGCTGCTCTGTTGCTCCCAGCTTTGCTGTGGATAGGTGACTAAGGGGGTTATTGTCTGTGTACACAAAT
This sequence comes from Thalassoma bifasciatum, assembly GCA_008086565.1. Classification (NCBI taxonomy): domain Eukaryota; kingdom Metazoa; phylum Chordata; class Actinopteri; order Labriformes; family Labridae; genus Thalassoma; species Thalassoma bifasciatum. The sequence goes on along the minus strand of RPOG01003698.1, from coordinate 57,145 downwards.
GTGAAAACAGGGTTGTCTATCAGAGACTTAAAAAGACAGTACCGGGTAAAGTTTCGCTCTTTGAGGTTAAAGTATCTCGATATTAACAGGTACAATGCGAGACACCCAATGAGGCCACGACTGGCGTAAGCAACAGGTCGCACTTTTCCATTCTGTTCTTGTGAAAGGACAGCACCCAGCCCACTATAACTAGCATCAGGCAGCACAGGGGAGGGCGATAGGGGCTATGAACTCTCATACACCAGGGCCCATTCCCTTTGTTTTCAGACCATGGCAGTAAAGGTAAATCGTCGGGCCGCCGATTCAAAACCCAGGGGTAGATTGTGGCAGGTAGCAGTGCTGCCTTTGAATGCAGCTCCCTCTCCCCCTCTAACTCCTCCCCTATCTAATCAGGTAGCAGGGTGCAGTTAATAAAAGGCAGCTNATTTTTTTGAAATGTCATATTTTTAGTCAAAAATCATTGACAAACGTCACTACCACAGAAAGTGAGTCTGCATTCAAGCTGTCTTTTGTTGTGCAGAAACAGGCCCATATTCAGTGGCTGCGTTGTGGTTGGCATCCAGGACCGTGACAGCCCACAGCAGCTGAGAAAACACAGCTAATATGTAGCTTGGTAGGATGCTGGTATTAGCATAGCTGCTGTTTACTCTGCACTGCTATGGAAGCAACCTCTTAAAACACACACACACATTACACAGCAACTCTGCCGCATATCCTGTGTTTAACAATATTAGAGCCAAAACCAAAAGATCTGGCCTGGCATGCAAGTGAGACCACAGGCTGTTAACCTCTGGAAATAGATATATAAACACACACACACACACACGCACACACACACACACACACACACACACACACACACACACACACAATTTTGGATGCGATAGATGTGTGTAGTCAAAAAATGAACACAGCAAGAACATCTGTCAGACAACCAGTTTCATGTAGTGTGTGTGTGCTCTTGTGTGCATGTGTGAGACAGTTTTACCAGAGTGCGTGAAGAAATGAAGAGCATCGCTGTGACAAAGTAGATTTTCAACCATAGAATAAAGATTACAAAAGGGTTGAGTGGGTCAGAAAAAGAAGAAAAACAGAGAGTGGAAAGAGAAAGAGAGAGCAGTATGAATTGTTTTATATCAACAACTTGCTGCAAAGAAGTGTGGCAGGTAGCAGTGCTGCCTTTGAATGCAGCTCCCTCTCCCCCTCTAACTCCTCCCCTATCTAATCAGGTAGCAGGGTGCAGTTAATAAAAGGCAGCTGAGGCCTGAAGTAGGCCTCTCTCTGCTGGCATCTTGGGCTGGTGAGTGTGGTGGCTGATATTTTAACCACATGATTTTTAAAATATTCTAACAGCAGGTTTTGTTGTGTTTATAGGTTGACCTGCTGCTGTTTTTGCCCTTTCAGTTGCTTGTTTTTGCCCTTTCAGTTGCTTGTTTTTGCCCTTTCAGTTGCTTGTTTTTGCCCTTTCAGTTGCTTGTTTTTGCCCTTTCAGTTGCTTGTTTTTGCCCTTTCAGTTGCTTGTTTTTGTTCCTTTTGGTTTGGTTTGTTGCCTCATTTATTTGAGTTGGTTTCCCTTTGTTTTTGGTAGTTTGTTTCCTTATCCCTCAGTTACTTGGTAGTGTGTTAAGTTAGTTCATAGTTTGGTTCTGTTTCTTTAGTTAGTAAGTTTCTTTGGATTATTTAAACAGTATCCTTAGTTTCTTTTCCCCTCAGTTAGTAGTTTTCCACCAACTGGTTTGCTTGTTTCTTTTGTTTCACTGTTCTCTTTTTGTTTCAGAAGTTGAGCCCACTAGTTGGGGAGGCTAGGCACCCAGGGTGAGGGCCCTCCACCTTTTTGCATGTGTTTGACACTGGGTCACAAGGGCTACACATATTGTTTTTGAGGATTTGAAGTGTGTGTGCTGTGCTTCACTTGGTGAGTATAAGGGAGCACTCCCCTGCACTTCCCTCTGTAGTCTGCCTCCCTTCTGGTGGCCTCAGCTTGCTTTAAGTTAATTTGGGTTTATTCAGGTTTCTTTAATTTAGTTAGTGTATAGGGGTTTGGGGAATATTTTAAATAGTTTTAACTTTTGTAGAAGGCCTTATTTTAAATTTTGTGGCAATAAAGTTATTCCTTAAATCTCATTTGTTTTGCTTTGATTGTTTAACAACTCCTTTCTCCCTCCTAGGTTAATTTTCTTAGATTACATTTAAGTTTAACCTTTTTCTTGATTTAATAAACATTTTTTTAAACTTATTTGAACCTTGTTTCTGCCTCTTTCAGTTCGTACCTGTGTGTCCTTACTTTAATTTTGTTCTTTTATTTAAGGTTTAGTTCCTGGGGTGTTCACCCCCCAGGTGGCGTTGTCGGGTCTTAGNTGGCCTGATCTGATAGCCTGCTGCAACTGTTCTGGAAGTGGGAGGCCATGAGGTTCACTGCTGGAAGTTCTGCTGACTGGGTGCTGCCTGGAGAGGGAATCTGCATTTTTGTTTGTTCGACCAGGCCGATACTTTATTGTGAAATCAAAAGAAGCCAGTTGTGCTGCCCAGCGCTGCTCTGTTGCTCCCAGCTTTGCTGTGGATAGGTGACTAAGGGGGTTATTGTCTGTGTACACAAAACACTTTTGTCCCAACAGATAGTCTCTGAATTTTTCTGTCATGGCCCATTTCAAAGCGAGAAACTCCAATTTCATAGAGCTATAATTGTCCATGTTACGCTCTGTGGGTTTGAGGCCACGACTGGCGTAAGCAACAGGTCGCACTTTTCCATTCTGTTCTTGTGAAAGGACAGCACCCAGCCCACTATAACTAGCATCAGGCAGCACAGGGGAGGGCGATAGGGGCTATGAACTCTCATACACCAGGGCCCATTCCCTTTGTTTTCAGACCATGGCAGTAAAGGTAAATCGTCGGGCCGCCGATTCAAAACCCAGGGGTAGATTGTGGCAGGTAGCAGTGCTGCCTTTGAATGCAGCTCCCTCTCCCCCTCTAACTCCTCCCCTATCTAATCAGGTAGCAGGGTGCAGTTAATAAAAGGCAGCTCTGCTACCTGCCACAGAAGGTAGGAGTGAGAGGTGGATGTCAGACAAGGGGCAGGAAGAAGGGAATATCAGAGGCAGGGGGTGGAGGACGCTGTGGAGGTGAATGAGGGAGAGGAGGTAGCACAGCAGCAGTCCTGCTGAGTAAACCAACGAGACAGTTTATTTAGAAACTGACAACCTGCGACTTTGCGTATCAACGCAGAGTCGCTAGTGTTGGTTTTGATTTCATAGGTTTTGACCAGCCAACGTCCTCCACAATATACGTCACTCAACCACAATCTTTGTTGTCTCTCTATAGCAATCCAATAATGCTTTTTAGTGATACTTGAGAAAATAATGACTTTATTTCTCGTATACCAACTTATTGTATATAAGTTGAACTCACAGCCAACCAGAGACTAACCTGCTCCAGACTCACCTGCTCCAGTCTGTTTAAGTCGGTACACCTGCCACTTGCTCAGAGCTTACATCTACTGGGGGTGCAATAATACTGTTAACTCATAACTCAACTTATACCCCAGTTTTTCTGTTTTCTCCCAAAATGATCTCTTTCCCCCACTTGGAGTAATTTTCTTTGTGGCTTTGTTGTTGTGACTCTATGTATTGAGGTACATCATGCAGTTGACCTATGGCAAAGCCAAGCCCCCTTCCAGTCACTCGGACAAACAATGAACATTCAGTAACAGGCGCTACGACAGGTGTCACATAAGGGGACATTTTACTGGAGGTTATTGGTCAATTATAAAGACGGAAAGATAAAGTATCATCTTAAAGACTCTAAACTACACTTTTGAGGTATGAGTTAATCAGCTTATGAGAAGGTCAATAAAAAGCTTCATTTACAAGACAAAGTCTACAAGTCACAGTGCAAACATGATAATCATCATCACAACTGAAGTTCAGGCTTACGGCTCAAAATATATGTAATACGGCCTTTTAACCATCTTTACCAAGAGTGCCTCTCTGTTAGTTTGGTGTGACAGTATTTACATTAAATCATTCAGCATAATGTTCACCAACCTTTATTACCTTAGCTTTAGATAGATAAGCTAATGAGGCTAAGCTCCAAGTCATCATTGTTTAACCAGAGCCCTTTGAACCACAGCTAACAATGATAAAAAATTAAGAAAGTACAAAAATTAGGACAAAAAAGGCAAATGAACTCCCCCAAAAACAAAGTAACATGATGAACAGTGCAGCCAGGTACTAATGTTAGAGATGCTGACGATAACTTTAGATTTCATCAGCAAAATGACAAGCAAAGTGTCAAGTGACAACATCAAAATGTTGCCTCAAATACAATGTTGACTTGCCTTAGAACAGATCCTGTCATCCTCCTGTCCTTAGTCTAATCCCTCATTTAGGTTGAGTTAATGCTGTGGTTGTTCTTTACAACTTTACCCAAAGACAGCTTTCCGGGTTGATATGTGGTCTAGGAAAATGTTAAAAAAAAAGATCCTGTCATCCAAATTCTCTGGATATCTTGTGTCAGAGTTCCATGTATCCTATGAACACCTTTTGACCGTTTTTAAACTTCAGATCTCAGAAAAGAATAATAAAACTGATTAAAAACTGACTTTCTGCAATTTATTTCAATGACCGTCCAGGCAGAGAATGTCTGAGTGTATGGGAACAGCTAAAAGCACTGTGATTGGCTCATTGCATTTAGGGCGGGACTTATCCATTGGTCAATTTCCCTGTCAGGACTGTGGCAGCCTTCTCCAGAAAGAGACCGATCAATTTTTTGCCATCACATGATTCTGGAAGGTTATCAGTCTATTTCACGGTGCTGTTCAGAGTATCATATGAATCAATGAGCCCCAAAGTCTCACAAACTCTCAAAACTGTAAAGTTGAATAACACAGGGCAATGAGTGTCCATCTGGTGATAATCAGCTCTCTGCAATTTGATACGTCAAGCATACAATGAGGTATGACAGTTTTATTGATCAATCAATCAATCAAACTCAAATGTTCCTGCTCTATTGATGAGCTGAGTGGGATTAAGTGGAAGACTCATGTCAGTAGGGTATACAGCAATTTCTGACTGGAAGCACCCCATCTAAACCCCATATTCCCGGATCATCTGTGAAACAAATCATGTCAGATATGTGGTGTTTCTCTTGTCCTGACGCAGTATCAGCTAAGCCAATACAAACCTATTTGGCCAGTTCAGCTGTCAACACGCAGTAAAAGTGAGAGAATTGATAACTTTGAAATGTCATCTACATACGGTGAAACTCCAGAGATCTTCAGTGATGATGTCCATAATAAGTTACATAAAAATTAATCAAACTGTAAGACCACTACAGTTGGTTTTTACTTGACCATGAAGTACAAAGCTTTTCTATTACATTTTCAGAAAAGGGCAGGTTTGAAGAACCAGGGTGACCAAGCAGGCCTGACATGTTCAGTGGAAAACAAATTTTTTTCTGCATGTGTCAAAGGCAAATGTATATTTCTCAACCAAAATATTGCTACTGAACATTTAAAACCCTTAAATCAACATAATCAAACCATCAATTGGTGCTATCATTGCACAGACTCACTTCATTTGCAATAAGCAGCATCCTTTCTCTCACTGCTGCAGAGTCTACTCAACAACTAAATGTTCCCATTGACACTGCTCATATGCAACGCTCCACAAAGACAGGACAGATGGAAGAAAGATGATTGTGAACTCAATGAACTTTTGGTTCATCGTGAACATTTCGCCAGTGGGCCTGCCAATTTAATTGTTAGGATGTTTGGTGTCTGTGTGTACGTGAATGAATAAGAGAGGAAGAGACAAGCCTAAAAATGTGCATTTCCAGCAGCTCAGCATTAATTTGACAAGTGCTGCTCTGACCACGTAGTAAAAATGGTTGGTGTTGGTGTATGTGTGTGTACAGAGAGGGAGTATGTCAGTGTGTCTTGATGTGTTTAACTGACAGTAAAATAAAATGTGATGCTGGTTTTAATCCCAAGGTGTCGGTCTTCATTCCTGAATAATTTTGACTGGAGGGACTCAAGAGAGACTGTAAAGAGCCCTCTCAGAAACCATGCTGTGTGTGTGTGTGTGTTTATCTCCGAGGTTGTAAACAGCACTGTTTCTTTAGCAGTAGAACATGTCAGTGACTTTGTGTCTGGAAAGGATTACCTGGTTGGTGACCAAATTTACTGAGTGACAGGTTTTTTTATTTGCATGCCAATATATAAGCAGTGAAACTTAGTTTTTTTTATATGACACTGGCTACTAATAAGCAGTTGTTTCAGATGAGATAAGAGAAATATTCCTAATTCAGGGTAAATTAATAGGTTTCATATGAATTAGACCTGAGGCCAAATGAAAAATGCAAATAAACTTTTTATTTTTTTGGGTTGACCATCAAACTTGTCATGTGCTGTAAAAGATACCAGGTCACCATCACTTTTCTGTCAGAGAGACCTTATCTCGATCAGAATCAGTATCAGAATACTTTATCGATCCCCTAGGGGAAATTCCTTTTTAGTATACAGCTACTCCCATTCAGAAAGTGTTAGAAATATAAGAAACTACAAGTATAAGCATAAGTGTCTTACCCGAAATTGAAATCTAAGCATAAAAATATCAAATAAAATAAAAATATAGAACATTAAGTATGTACAGTCTACCTAAAATGTGTGGTATATACATGATGACATAGGTATGGAATATTGCACAAGTACTGACATTGATAAGTTGTACTTTACCAGTAAATTCCTTTGTAGATTTTTATCAAGTTATTTTCCAAGAGGTTTTCATGCCTTTATTCAGAGAGGGTATAAAACAGAGTAAGAGTGAGTAAGGACATGCAGGGTTTGAACAGTTTGGGAAAAGGAATATTCTACCTCTGTGAAACCGTGTGAAATTCCATTCGGTTTTGGCCTTTTTATTCCCATTGAGGTGTTTATATGGAACATTTTTCTTCTGTTTGGGCTTCTAAACTGATTCTAATCAGAATATTTGTCTCCATGTAAATCTGGCTTGTGTTGATTTTGTATATTTCCGGGCAGCATTCTCAGTCACTTCATCTGACACCCACTCCTCTATGGTCTCTAGTATTTATAATGCAATACCAAAACTCTCATGAATGAAAAAATAAAATGAAATGAAAGTGTGAATATGATTTATGTCTTGGATGAATTACCCAGACTTCACCTCTCAAATGAAATCATAGTTGTCAATATGGTGTTTACTGTCATTAGAAACTGTTGAGGAGACGTTTGCGTTGAATTCACTCTCACATTCACAGTCACTGCTCTTTCCTCATTTACTCTAAGAAATGAAACCTAAAGACCCAACAACAAACTTCTCATTAGAATTCATCCCTCACTTCTTCTCAGAAAGCCACCTGCTGCATCTTTATTCATACTCTGTGTGATTACTTTGGCCATTACGACTTTATGGATGTATTGTACTGTGCTGGCGGCTCAGTGCACTTCCTGCCACTATCTTATGATGAATAGAGAGTCCCATGCTGGTCTGAAGACAGTTAGGGTTGATTTATTTAACTAATCTCAGGATTGCTATTGGCTCTGTGTGTATTTGTGTGTCTGTGCATCCTGATTGTGTCACAAATGTTTCCTGACTTACTGACGTGTATAACCTGATGTCTGAAGGGTGTCTAAATGTCTGAGTCTTGTTTTCTTTGTACAGGTGAAAAATAGCCCCCCGTTATCCAAGAAAAGACACTGTTTGGTGACAACTAACCAACCAAATATCTTGTATCCAGCATTAAGTTGCTAACATTGTTGGAAGCTTTTCTTGATGTGTTCTGGAGAGATAATGGCAAAAGTTTGAGCTTGTCCCATCTCCTCTTTTATGGCTCTTTTATTAATTTTTTTGAGGACGAAAACCCACAATTCAATGTACTCCTCTAAGCATCTAAGCAAGAAGTAAGTAAGTAAGTGACTGTTACTAAACAAGCAGACACAAACATAGTGAGCTCTTGTCAACCAATAATAAGGCAATACAACTTTCAGGTTTTTAGGTGAAGTGTGAAATCAGGATGATTTTGTCACACCAAGACCAAAAGGTTCTCATGATTTTATTCGGACTTTAGAAATTTGTCAGCAACATTCAGAATTTTAGGAACAGTTGTTTGATGTAAGACCAGCATAGTGGAGTCAGTGAGACCACGATGAGTTAGAAAGAACAAAGACAAGTTCACGGGGGAGTCGCTGTGACATGCTGTGTAATATCAGCTGTGCAAAATAAATTTCCAACCTGTTTTCATCACAGTTGACCTGTAAAAGTCACACAGGAAGGTCCATGTCTCAGCTATATTTTCCAAAGAGTGCACCCGGTACATAATATCTGCTCATTTCAAAATAAAACACATTCACAAGATCGTCTAGAATAAAAATACTCTTGGTAGTATTATAACAGCCAGAGAACCGAAACATATACATGATCTTTCCTGACCACGGCAGGACTCTTAGCTGATAACTTGGTGAGACAGTAACTGCACTATCTCCGGACTGTTGAAGAGGTGGACTCAGATTTTATGCTGCCATAATTGTTAGGTGTTGTACTTAGACACATAACGGATTTTCCAGGCATGTATGGATGGGTTTTAACTCTCACTTTAATCCAGCTCTGTAAATACAGAAACACAGCATGGAGCTTAGCATGGCTGCATCATGCCATACATCTTGGTCTATTGAATGTCCACATGTTAACATTCACACTTCAAAATATTCTGCACCCTCACACAGTAATTATTTCAGCAGGCTACAGGTGGTTATTCTGTGTATTTCATCGCAAGCAAACACGACAGGTGCAGCACTTCAAAGACTACTGATTAACTTGAAAACTCGATATAAAGTGACATGAAGTTCACATGAGCAGAAGTCTGGTTTCTCTCACACTTATCACTACCTGTCACCACATACATTCACTCATTCATGACTTTTGCGCACCTGTAAATACAGAAACACAGCATGGAGCTTAGCACGGCTGCATCATGCAATACATCTTGGTCAACTGAAGGTCCACATGTGCACCCGTGAACCCTAAGCTGACCCCAAAATGCCTGTGTGAGCCTTACTCACTTTAACCACCAATAACACACCAAAAATACTACATACGCTCTTGTACTTAAATATTTCACATTAAACTACTGAACAAGATTACATGCAAAATAACAAAAATTAAAGGGGGGGGGTCCATGTCCATAAACACATTAATTGTAATGGGTCCTAGGCCTACTACTGTTGTATGTGTCTATTTTAGTAGAATTCCACACACATATTTTTTTAGTTTTAGTTTTTTTTAATGATAGTTGTTGATACAACTGACAGAATTTGCTTTCCCGTCTGTCATTTACTGCAGTGTAGCTTTTTTATTCATTATCCACTGGTGCAGTGGGTTGGAGGGGGATCAGAGTATTATTGTTTGCTTTTTCATTTTGTTGTGTTTGGAAAAATGAAAAATAGTAAAAGATTTTTCTTTTTTTTGCACTATAATTACACCAATCTTTAAAAAGCATGGTATTTAGTGCTATGGCTCGCAGAAAAATAATGTTGGGCTCCATAAAATGAAATAAAACAGAATCCAATGTATAATCTGTTCATAAGAAGAGGACACGATAAACTGTAGACCTGAAGGGACTCGGCCTGAAGCTCTTCAGTGATATGCTGGAATCTCGTTCCCATCATTTCACGTAAATATCTTGACATACCACGCTCAACCGAGACTGTTTGTCTGGCAAAGGGAAGTGTGTTATGAGTATGTGGGACTGACACACATGTACACTACAAGCAAAGAAATAGTCATACTCAAATTACAGTGAATGAGTGTTTGTCTTCACGTCATGGATGTCAAATTAGAGATTTTTGCCTTCTAGAAAAATTGAACCTTCTGATTATATCCAGGAATGAACGCTTATGCACTTTCCTCAGAGCACACACACACACACACACACACACACACACACCAGACCAGACCAGACTGAGGGAAAGCTGAGTGGTTCATTCATGAGGGGGTCCTGGGGGAGATAGGTTGTGCCCCGCTTCCTTATAAAGGAGGGTTTATAGAGTGACCTGCAGCCTGTCTCACACTCCCCTGACAGCACAGGACCTGTCTTACATGTTGTGTCTATCTCTTGGCCTCAGCTCTACTTAGCAGACTCAAATAATTATAACCTGAGATGTTTTCAATGATACCTTGAGTTCTCATTTCTAACCAGCTCAAATACATGGTCACTGTGCATTTAGAAGAAAAAAGAAAAGAGTGAAGGGCAAAGTGACGAGCTGTACTTATGAAGGTTATGGGAAGAGTTATAATTTAAAGCAGCTCTTCTGTTCGAGTGTATGGAGCTGAGTTCATTGCGCGCAGGTACAATGAGGTCTTGTCTAGCCGGTGAGCAATGCCGATGGTGATTGAAAGCCTCGCAGAGATGGAGCCAACCTCTTGTTTGTGTCACTGCTGCCAACTTTCTGACTGCCAAAAAGTCTACAATAACTTTTTACAATTGTTTATGAGAGAACGGGAAGAATGTTAAACTCCTCAGACACTACTACATCATGACTGATAAGCTTTTTTACTGAGGCTGTGACTCATGAGCAAGTCAGAAAGTCTCAATTATGGTTTCACTGTTAATTAGGTTTACTATAAGCAATCATAACGCTTAATAGAAACAGCGCGAGCAAACAGTCTTGGTGTGTGTCTTCATTGTTTTAATTAAGTGTGTTTTAACACCTGAAAGTCTGGACCAAGATCATTTTATTGTCAAATTGTGTACATGTGACATAGTCTGGTACTTTACAACGGCCAAATCATTTATTTTTAACGCTTATTTCCTTTCTTTCCAGACAACTTCTGCAGGAATCAAAGCAACTGGTAATGTTTTTATCTGTGATCAAATAGTGCTATTGTTTGAAACATGACTACAAGTGCACAACTCAATCTGTGTTTTTAGCCCGTGCTCTATCACTCTCTTGTTTAGCTTTCTTCTGCTCTTCTGACCTTCTTTTTTTTAACAGTCCAGCTTCAGTGTCCTCTATTACTACGAATTAAATCATTTTCTTCATCTTGCTTCATCTTGCTTCTCACTCAGTCAACTCGTCTGTTACTGCAAAACTTTGCTAGCAAGCATAGTGTCAAATAGGGAAGACTGATCTACGAGCCGTTAGTGGATTTTTTTTTTCTCCGGAAAAAATCTGATCTGACCAGAGGGTGAGACATTGCATTAAGAAATCAATTGAAACTGATTTTGGCACTGATAATCTCATCCCAAACTGTGACATTTGAACAAATAAATATGTAGAGTATATGCTATAATATTATTATATGGAATATTCTATTAATATGTCTGCGTCATAGAAACTCACATTAGTATTATTAATGCCGTTGTGCAGCTCTAAGACAGCTGAAGGGAGGTCTGCTAGAAAAGATATTCATACACATGAGTAAAAGGATGGGTTTGATCATTTTTGTATTACTGACGGAGCATTATGGTCACATGAGAGGAAAAAAATAAGTGACTTCAAGAACAAATTCATGAAAATAACTGAGTGAAGTTGCGAGGATAAAGTTAGAAACTGATGAGTGATCAACAGTTTATTACCACCAGGCAGCAGATGGATTCACTGGATGTTAATTTACCTTTGGTGAAAATTTCTCCATATGTTTTGCTCAACTTAAAACCCTGATATTTAGACCGAGATCCTGTTTTAATTTCACAAAGCTACTCCTTTAATCTCCCTCTACCTCTCTTTGAAAATAACATACAGGCTAAACATGAAATACATTTGTTGAAAATGTGTAATTTATTCACAACTCAAATCTCTAAATTTGTTTTCTCCCTCTAAGGCAACTGTCCTACGTGATGAAGCAGACAACATTTGCTGCCATTGAGTGCCAGGTCAGTCCCAAAGATGATGCTGTGAATGTTGTGTGACGTCATGTGAAACCCATAAATACCAAAAATCAAGTCACACTAACATCTCACCATGGCTGCCTTACCCCTTTTTGTTTCCAGAGGCGTCTTTTGGCTCAGGTCTACTAAAATTACACTCTTCAATTCCCTGCAGGCTGAACTCATTGCAGCCTACTTATCAAAGTCACTTTAACTCATTAAAGCCAGCAGAGACGTGATGACTGATTGGTTGCGTGCTTGTGTCTACATCAGTATTTGAGTGGTCAGGTGAAGGGGGCCTGCTGTGACCAGGACACACTCATTACGCCTCAACCTGAAATTGTGTGTATGAGATTAGAGGTCACGGGGTCACAGTTTAAGTCCTGTCCCAACAACACAGCGCCTGTGTCCTCCACCTTCAATAAATAGAGACAGTCATTCATACATTCCACCCATCCATCAGAGCTCTAAATGTATCGCCAAGAGAAAAAAAAGAGAGAGAGAGGGAGAGAGCTGGCTTGTTATTGAGCCAGAACTAGACATGTTGATGAAGAAATGTGTTACAGCAGGGTTTTTATTTAGCAATTTTACATTTTGGTGTAAACTGGGGGCTTTAATAGATAGATCTCATTTTAAAAAATCAGAGTCTGTAGAAAGTTGTCTTGTCCGGTGTAGGCAGCAGTTTATTTGCGTGGCCTAATGCCATATGAAGTATATATTTTCTCTAATTTTAAACATGAAGAACAACATGTCCAAGAACATGAACTCCAGGAGAGGCAGATACTTTCATCTTACAGTGTGTGAAGTATGTCACTGAAATTAATCAAGGTCTAAACAATGTCTACATTTACATTTTATATCAAGTGTAAAAACAAAAACATACACTTTTACAGCTGATGTGTTGAAATGAATCTACTTATCGTGATGTGAAAATGTGAGAGTTCAAAAAACATATACAAGGACACTAGATTGGATTTAAACCATGAAATAAAGCAGAAAAAAAATAAAAAAAATAATATAAAAGGAAGATGACTATGAAGCAGGATAATGCTGCTGTCCTATAAATGCACTTATCTCCACTTTGCACAAATTTGTTTACCAAAATAGGTTCCATATAACTGTCACTCCTGTGCATTATAAAAAACACATTTGTCCATCACCTCTTTCGATCAGACATCTGAAATAGTAAAAGTTTCACAGATTACTCCATTATAATATAATGGTTTTGTCCCAGGTCATGTATGTGTTGAACAGTTTTTTCTTTATTTTTTAAATCATGAAAATAAATTTTCCTTTTATTTTTTTTTTTGGAAATATTTGTAACTGAGCATTCAACATAAACAGTGTGAACTTAATGTAAATATGACTTTTTTTTCTGTTTGACTTCTTTTCTTTTCTTTTTTTTTCATGAATAATCTTTTCTTAATGCTTTGCGAAACATTTTAACTATCTTTCATCCATTTTAACACTGAATAATTTATAGTTTATAAGCTTTTTCATCCTCAAATGTATGTCTATAACATTTTTAAGAATATATATGTTTAGAGAAAGAACTGAAAACGTGTTTTCAGGCCCTAAGAAGAATAAAAAATTCTTGACACAGGCTAATATGAATTTCAACCACATGAACCATAGAATTTAGGATTAAATAACTTTTATATAGGTGTTCACTGTAGTGACCACTATGCACCACAGGGTTAAAGTTAGTAAATGAGAAAAATAGTTTTACACTCCTAGAAAAAAGGAATTTTGGAGATACTTTTTTTCTCTACTGACAGCAATGATAAGAGATATTTGGGGCTACAAATGTTGTTTCCAGGTCATAATTGTCTTAAAACATGATGAAAAAACAATTCTGACCCCGCAATAAAAACAACTTGACATTTTTTCAACGTCACCCACTAATGGAGAACGTTTACCTTAGTCAGAAGCAGAGTTTACTGATGTTTACGCAGCACGTAACACCGCAGAAAACTTATCACTGGTACCAAGAGACACCTGAGGGGCAGGTAAGCTTTGAGTTCGAGCACAATTAGTAACTAATTTTTAGAGAAATCACTGAAAAGAATCATTGAATAGAGCAACCGCGGCTTGCTTTAATGTATAATTTGTCAGACAGAGCTGCTGGCCCTTGGTCATTTTTACAAAATCAAACATGGCCCTTTTTAAAAGAAGCCTTGATACCCCTGATTTAGATGTTTTGATTTAGACTGTCTTACCAAACAAACCTTCACTGCTGAGTTAATCTTTGTGTATTGAGTTCTGACATATTGTTGGTAACACATTTTAGCTTTGTCTGTAACAATGGAATGTATTTACAAAAAGGATATTTGTGGTGCCTTAAAAGCTCCATTAAGCATTTCTACTGCTCCAAAATAAACAGTCAACTGACTAATGAGGTGATCAAATGCTAAAAAATGTAATAACAATAGGTGTAGCTGTCATGTAAATCATGTGAATACAATCAGTTTGATTTAATATGAAATTCTTTTGGTAACATGTTGATTCACAGGCCTGGTCCATCGCAAGTTGAGTAGCCTTGGTTCAGAAAGTTAATATATTGTAACTCAACCACAAAGACATGATCCTAGGTATTTTTTCCAGGACATGCTGCCTCTTCTCTGCCTCCTACTTCACATTTTATACCCAGAGTCTCTGCCAGGTACAATTTAAGATCACTCACATAAATTTATATCTTACCAAATGACTTGTGCTCACTTAATAACTTCTACCAAACTCCTGACTCTCACTGAGTTATCAAACCACTGACTGTTTATCTTCCACTGGCTGATAATTGATGACTTTTATAACTTTGGATGAAGTCAGCACAATATGCAGGGCTGTAATATGTCAGGTTATCACCATTAACGAGACAGTAAGACACTTGAATCCTGATACCTGATAATGCTGCTTCTAAATCATCACATGGGAGTAAAGTTGAGGAGTCTGAGGGGAGAGACAAAGTGCTTCCCAAAAGGCAATTAAAGTAGGAGAGTGAAAGCAAATAAAAATACCAGTCATCTGTGCACATGTTAAAGGTAGAGTATGCAGAATTTTTGTAAAAAATGAAAATTCAGTTTTTACAAGAATAATCTTAGTCTTACTAATAATCTCACGTCTCCTTCAGCCTCTGTACATGTGTGACAGTGTCTGTGTGCCTCATCCCGTTATAGACCCCCTCCTCCAGTTTTGTTAATAATACGCTGGACTTGGGATGCTTCTGGGTGGACAGCAGGAGCTGTTATGGGTTATGACCAGCCAATCTCAGTGCGCCTAGTGTGCATGTGACTTTGTGAGTTGCTGATAGTGAGTGAGAAAAGCTAACCCGTAGTGGCTACAATAGCGGCCGTAACACAGAGAAAGAATGATTCTATATCTGCAGCGTATCTCATTTACCTGCAGGAAGTCAGGTGAACGGCTCTTGAGTTTCTCTCACCCAATGCTGCAGGTGCTTGTAGGACTGTTTTTTACCAGCTGTGGTGTGGTTACAAAGCTATGTTATTAGCTACAGTCGGGGGCAGTGAGCATGCGCTGCAGCTGACGCTGAGCCACAGAGGAGGAGGTGAGTTTTGATGCTGTTTGTGAACAGAAAAATGAAACCTATCAAAAATTTTTGCATACTTCATCTTTAAAGCTATCAACTCAAAAGTACTACTGAGTACTTACTACTGCTGGGAATGTGGTATTTCCATGAATTTTAACAAATTTTGAGTCTTGACCCAAGCTCACTGACAAATTGAGACAAAGAACTTGTCACTCCCTGAGGAAGGCAAAAACACACACACACACACACACACACACACACACACACACACACACACACACACACACACAAACACAATCATACTCAGACATTTACACACAGCCATATTTGTTTCAAAGGAGTAAGTGGAAGCATTGCAGCCAAATGTTCAGAGACACTTTATTGTTTCAGTTTAGGTTTCAGAAAACAGCACAATTCATTTTACAAATTTACCTCAACTGCTTCTCTGCTCTCCTGCAGGTCCTGCTGGTTAAAGCAGAGCAAAGGGTGTAGAGTCCTTTTAAAGAGGGGGAGGGGAGAGCAGCTCAGGTGTGCTGATTGAGGGGAGAAACTCTGGGGAATTTACTGGGTTTTGAATTGTTGTGTATATGTTTTCAGTGTTTTGTTTTTTTTTCCTTTTGGTCACTACTGGTAGTATTGAGGAGAACCTGAGGACAATATGTTAGTTGGTTTGAAAAGTCTGTGTATATTTGAGATATTGTGGTTAATTAGGAGAAATGTGTGAGACCAGCAGGTGATTGGTCCAGGGGGAGAGGCTGGGCTCTTTTAAGCCTCAGCACACATGCCTCTCGAGGGTGTTCCTCAGTCTGACCCAGACTGCAGAAGGAGAAGGTTTGCTCACAGGGGAAGTAAATGTATTTCCTTTTTTTCCATTTGTTCTTTATTTTGGATCATCTTGCTTGCACCGATTTCTAAATAAAGCACCAGTTCATCTTCGCCACTCAAGCCATCGTGAAGTTGTTTTTCTTTATGGACTGTTTTTGTAACACAAATAAACTGATGAAACAGACAGTATCACGGTAAACCTTAAATATATGGAGTATGTGAGGCTTAAATATGATCAAGTATGTTGTTGTATAGTAATAGTGTAGCATTTAAATTGCATGGTTTAGTGTTTGACAATGTCCAGAAGAGTGCTGCATCTGCTTTTGTGTTGTGGTTTATATCTTTTTAGTGGCACCTTTGTGCTTTGTTCACCAAAACAATTTGAAGATACTGAATCTCATTTGATACAAAGTGTGAAGTAGTTTTACTTGTTAACTGAGTGAAACTGGCCTTTCATGACACATTTCCCCCTTTTTACAATCATGGGAGCAGCAAGTTACTAGTGTGTTGGGTTCCTTTTTCACCAACGGCAGCAAACATACATTTTTTCAGTCCATGTCTACTTTTGGATATTTTTCAATCAAAATAAACTAACTGGTATTTCACTTCACCATGATTGAGAGGGTTCTCACAGCTCAATGATAATACACCAAATGCTCACATGTACATCCCGTGCTCGATGTAATATAATCACTGTTACATATGCGTTACGTAATGTTACACATACTGTACTGTAAATAGCGCAATGAAGGCTTGTTTCATTTTTGTAAACATGTAGAAATGTAATTGAAAATGAAAGAATACGTTAGCTATGTGTAGATGGGATAATTGCTGTATTCATTTGAGCACAGAGTCGACTGCACAGGGCCAATAACTCCAAGCTACACCCCTGCTGCCACTGCCAATAGCAGTATTAGTTACAGTATACCTGGTGGTGTTACACTGCACTAGGCACCCTCTATTAAACCCTTGGATAGACTTTACCTAAAATAATATTTGCATCTAACCACGCACTGATGCATTCACGCACACATGCACGGCAAATGCACGCTCTGCACGGAGCAGGCAGGCCATAATTCAATAGCCTAATGTTTGTCATGGCTGCCTGCGCGGTTTAGACATACTGAGACCTGATCCCAATGGGATGTAAAAGTAAAGTTACACACAGGAACACACACACTCCCACACATTCATATCTCAGCAGAGATGGCATGGTTTGCATGCAAGTCATGACAGATGGTTGTAAATGCTCCTCATAAATACCTCTGAGCTCTTCCTGCGAACACACACCCAAANACACACACACACACACTGAGGCACACTATTTCAAATCCTCATAACTCTGTCGCTTAATCACACCATCATCCTGTCACGCATCAACCCTCTGTGTCCTGTTCCACCCAGAAATATCCACTATCCGTCTGTCTCTCTCACACACACACGGACTCTCACACACTCAGAAATGTGCCGTTGGCCAAGGTACTGATGATGTTATTTGACAGAGTTCTGATCTCCGTCTGCCACACGCAAGCGTCTGTGGTCCAAATCAAGTAATGTATCAAACATGTGTTCTTCAGACAAAGCACAGCAGAGAACAAGGCACCTCACACACGCACACCACAGCCCTCTGCGTGGATGACATCAATCACTCCACTGGCATTCCTACTCTGCATCCCAGTCTCCCACAATCAAACTGTATGTGCGGCTGACCACAGACTCTGTCGGCCAGAGACCCTGAGGAATGTGACAATATCCCAGAGAAGAACATTCAGGCCTGAAACACAGAGCTAGGGACCAGTAAATCCTCCTATTATGTTGGCGGCCAATTTGTTTTCCATTAAAAATCGACATTGATTCCTTTTACCCATGACCACGAGTCTTCCTCAAGTCATAACAAGAGAGTTTGAACTGTTACCGTGGTAACATATTTTTCGTGTAAATAAGAAGTCATTCTAACGCGTATATAATCCCACCAAAGATCAAGAAGTAGTTTGGAGCCTTAGAGTAGGGATGAGATCCAGAGTCGTCAAGTCTGGGCGAACACAGACACCTAGAGCATGTTTACCAAACTGAGTACTATAATTCTGTGGTGTTAGCGCACAATGCGTTTGCAGTGTTCCCACTCTTTCCTTGACATTACTTTCCAGGACATTTTCAGCCACAACAGGGAGAAGTTATCATGTCATACACTAATACACCCCCATTCCCCCTTTTTCTTTGGATGCATTCTTCTCTATGGTTGTAACTTGCATTCAATTAGATTGCACCTTCACACTTGGCACTTTTCTGCATTTACTTGAATGTTACTCTCTCTCTATTTTTGATATGAGCTCTGGACTAAACATTGTTAGTGCTTATGTGTACATGTACGGTGCTTCTTATTGTGTTTCTTATTGGCTATCGTTTTGCTAAATTTTAGACTTTTAATTGGGTCTTAGTGTCCCACTGATGACATCATCACTGTGCACCTTGTCTTTTGTGTGGTCCGGCTGCAACATTAATTTCCCTTACCAGGACAAAAAAATGATTCTGTTTCTGATTATCACTCAAGCATTTGAATTGCAGTCTATGGACATAATTTACAGTTGTGTCAAAAAGTTTACACCCCCTCCAGCAGAATGTTTTTATTTTTTGGCCTTTTCTCAGAAAATATGAATGGTAACACAAAAACCTTTCTGTCACTCATAGTTAGAGGTTGGGTGAAGACATTTATTAACAAACAACTGTGTTTACTCTTTTTTAATCATAATGACAACAGAAACTTCAAAAATTAACTGTTCATTGTTTATACACACACACTGATTACAAGCAAATAGATCACAGGTGAGGATGGTTACCTTTAGTAGACATTCAAACACATTTGTATTAACTTTTGTGCATTTATCAGGCCAAAACCACCAGAGTTGTGTAAACTTCTTAACAGGGTCATTTTTGAAGTTTCTGTTGTCATTATGATTTAAAAAGAGTAAACTATTTTTTTTTCAATAAATGTCTTCACCCAACCACTAACCATGAGTGATAGGAAGGATTTTGGTCATCATTTATATTTTCTACAAAAAGGTCAAAAAAATCAGAAATTCTGCTGGGGGGTGTAAACTTTTGGGAACATCTGTATCTATGAAAAATAATCATGTCAAATGTATCAGAATAATGCAAACACACTCATAGATTACAGTGTTGCATGACAAACTGGAGGTACAATGTTCAATTGGGCAATTTCAAACTCAACTTTCTCTTTAAGTTGCCCAAAAGATAAGGTAACAACAAACATGCATGTGCATAACTTTAATCCATTTACATTCCCTCACAAAGCAGGGGATGATATTAATCTGGGACATTCTGGGATAATTAAACTGTTTTCAGGACATTTAACCTCTCTCTCATTTTCCATATGTTTCCCATAAGTGGTCCAGGTTTTCCAGGATGTGTTGGAACCCTGATTTGATGAATTTGTAGAACTAAAATATATGCATTTAGTACTCTAGTCAGCCTGGGAGTTTGGGTGCTCAGCTTTAAGTGCAATGCATCTGTCAAGTACCAATATCTGAGCGTTTGTTTCCAGCTCACCAAATGTCAATGTTCATGGAATGAGACAAGTGCCAGTTCAAATCATCAACTATTTGATTGTTTTTGGTCAAAAGTAAAGTCCTATAGTGGAAACCAAGCAGCATATTTCTTCATTTAGCTCTGGTCTGAGTGAAGGACAATATGAGCACTCTGGACACCCCCCTGTCTGCTCCTAGTGTCAGGATCTCCACCACCTGTTGGCTATGATCAACTCAGTTCACAGAAATGAAGAATTTGCTTCATGCTTTAGGCTTTTGAGGTCTGGTGTACTGGTGGTCCATGTGGCTGCATTTTTGGCATAAAGAGAAATGTAGCAGCTGTACAGCGGTGCAGTGGTTTAGCACTGTCAAACCCCTGGCTGAGCTGGAACCTTTGTTCTGTGAAGTTTTCATGGCAACCTGTTCAAGGTTTACCCTGTCTCACCCCCAGTGACAGCTGTACGAGGCTCCAGGGGAAAAACAGTAAAATGGACACATGCTTCTCATCCCACAAATACATGTTTTAACAAACGTATTACCATTAGAAGGGAAACAAAGAACATTTCTTAATTTAGGATTTTTTTTTTTATTATTTATTTTTTTGCAAAGATGCACTGTTACCTGCATAAGAGAGCACAGTATACCAAAGCAAATTCCTTGTGTGTTAATACCTGGCCATGAAAGTCGATTCTGATTCTGATTACAACAAGAAATAATCTACCAAGCACAAATTTCTTCATTATTTGTGCAAAATGTGTCTTGCTTGTTTTTTTATTCGTATTTATTTATTTCAAAGCCTTAGTGTAACAAACCAATAACAGCAAAAAAAAAAAAAAAAAAATGAAGTGTGTTCTACCATTTGGAGCTTGAGGTGTAACTTGTAAAATAAACGTCAACTTTGTTTGCCTTGCATCACTTGAGCCTTTAACGTTGTGTTTTTAGGAGGCAGATTATTGGTCAGTATGATAACAATGACGACGATGATGATTCACAAAAACAGACCAAAACACCTTCTCGTCAATGAATGCTGCCATGATTTCACAGTCAGACTCACCTACTGTCACAAACTTGCTGTTCAGTCTTTGATGAAAATCATGCAAACACAAATCCAGTCATTCACCTTGGGAAAAGTGCATCTGCTTGTTCATGTGAGAGGTGTTTATGCTGGCATGCTTGGTGCCCACGGAGCCACAGGCTCTTACTGCTGTTTCTCCAGCCAATAGAACACAAATCTGTTGACATGGATCAGAACTTAAGTGCCTCAGTGGAGAGTATACAGGCGTCTTACAGTATATACACAACATACAGGGAAACTCTAGAGAACTTTCTGTTTGTGATGCTGGTCAGCCTTTCATTGTGGGTTAGCTGGAGAAAAATATATTCATGCACAATTTAAGATTTTTTTAGTGATTTTTACCTCTTCAAAGTCACAAACTGTAATTTAGTAATGCTCAGTCTGATTTTTTTTTTTTTGATTTATCATTATTCTCACACAAATCACACCCAAGCCTTGCAATCAAAACATGCAACTGTAGAGAACCATAAGAACCATAATTAACAACACATTTAGTCTGGAACTTTCTTTTTGACGGTTACAGATGAGTTATTGTCCATCAGATTTCTGGATCAACACACAGAGGGAACAGGATTTTAGAAATTACAGAGTGAAATTTTGCAACAAGACAGAGGAAGGTAGACTAATGTCCTGCAATCAAGGCTCACCTTTTCTCTCTCCTTGTCCCAGGTACTGAGCTTTCATCACCACCAACCAATCAAAGTAAAATATGAACATGTTCATTGTTTTCTTCCTTTAATAAACCAGCTCTGCTGTGCTGTTCTTGCGTCAGATTCCTTATCTTGGTGCTGCCTTTTTGTGAATTTTTCATTTGATTTGTGTTTTGTTGTTCTCATTCTGACAAATGAGTTGCTATTGTGGTTACACTGAGATGATGTTTATTGGTAGGGTTTAGTATTTTCGGGTTTTTCTCTTTCAACACATGCAAATATACAAGTTAAAACTGCCAAACGATCAATTTTTAAAAACCTGATTGATTCCATTTTTGCTCACAGCTAACTTGAAATTAATTGCACCTATTTTTCTCTTCCATTATAGGAATGGAAAAATATGCTTCCTTTTTTTAATGTCAACATTGCTTTGAAAAATGTTCGCATCAGTAGTTTTGATTATGTGTCACATGTTCCTTGAAGTTTGTGTTATGATATTTTTATCCTAAAATATATGTACTTCAATACCTTGAAGTAAGACGTGTTTCTGGACTTGTCAGTTGAATATGACTCATGTTAAGATCAAAAAAGACAATTCTGACCAAAAATAAGACATAAAACCGGCTTCAATATCAGTTTTGGGGTGTAGATGGCTTGACTTTTGACTTTTGAAAACCTTCACTGCACAAAAAAACTTAAATCTAGGCAAGTGTTCATGTCTTATTTTAAGTAAAAATATCTTTTAAGACCTAAAATGAGCAACATTAACTGGACCAGTCCGGAAGAATGTTTTTTTCAAGTTATTTAAAGACAAAAATGGGGTCTGAATTGCTTCAAAAAAGCCTCTTGTATGAAGAATTGCATTCTAATTTAAGGAAACTTAAAGAGTTTTTTTCCCCTTTATCCACTGGCTGAATTGTTTTCACTCATTAAAAGTTATTCAGACCTCATTTTGTCTCTTTTAGTATCCTGAAACAAGACTTGTTTCTTGATTTGTCAGTTGAATGTGGTTCATATCAGGACTAAAAAGACCATTTTTAACTGAAAATAAGAGAAACACTTGCTTGGATATAAGTTTTTGCAGTGTCTTTTTCATTTGTGCTCAGGTTTAATTCTGTATTTGTGCTTTTTGCACAGGATGTCTGAGCATCACAGTCACAGTTCATGTGTGAGTCAAGATATCGTGGCGTTACAAGGAATGTGCATTGATTCATTACTAACGCTGCATCTTTGACAGCAGTAATACAAATCTATCAGACTGATTTAAAGGTCAGTTAACTTAAAAAGTTAGGTAACTCTTTTAATAAGAAAGCTCTGCCAGCGCATCCAGACACACGTCAAGAGAAGTATTCTGTGTATGATGGTTATTGTCATGGGGGAATCATCTGCCCATCATCTCCTCATACCGTCTCTCACCGCTCCAGCCAGTCGGACAGTTGGCTGTCTGAAGAAGTTCTGATGGTCCCTGGCCTGTCCTGGTTTCCCATGCTTCAGTGTTTTATGAGCAACTGGAAGCCATTATTGAGATGAGGGCGCTGAACAGTCCTCTCCCAGTGATGACAGGCCTCTCAGTCTGGGTCTCCTTCCCTCCCAACTTAAATTAAACACAAATGGCCTCTGTACTGTCACACATATTCTCTATACACAGCCATCACATGTATTCACACACTAAACATGCACACTAACACACTGACCTACACACACTCTGTCCACATCTACCATATCAGAAATACAGCATCCAAGAAAGTTTCACTCATGACTCAACTAAACGTAAACATCACTGTAGATGGGGCAAAGTCATTTTTCTGGATCCTTAACACAAAAAGCCATAATAAATCTTTATCCCCCTCTTCCTTCTTCCCACATCATTTCTTTTCTTCCACTCCTTCTATCTGGACTTAATCATTAAATCATTCAAAGTTATGATTCCCCATAAAAGACAAAGTGTTTCCAACCACCAGTGTGACAATGCACATGTGTGTGTGTGTGTGTGTGTGTGTGAGAAAGAAAGAGCGTGTTCATTGGAATGTGTGGGATGAAGCATATCTCTCTGATCTGATCACAGGGATAGGTGAGTATTTATGGACAGGGGACTTATATTTCCATCCACTCTGAAAATTTCTCCATGAACACATCCATGCTCACACACACACACACACACACACAGCAGACAGATGGTCAGTCCACTTTAAATCCTTGTTTTGTGAGTATGTATCCCAGTCATTAGCACTGCTAGGACACTGAAAATTGTTATTAACCTGGATTAGATTTTTCATGAATAGAAATGGAAGCATTTATTTAAAATCATGTAAAAAGAGGCACCACCTGTGGTGGCTCCAACTGCCACCACCACGTGTTAGTATTTTTTTTGTTTAGGTTTTATCACGGTTTGATTTAGTTTAAGGAAAGCACACAGTCACACACTTTTTGTTGAAACATCACTTTTGTTTGGCAGTTGTTTCTAAGTTGGGGACACACAATTTATTGGACAATTTGTCACATGGATTAATTTTCCATGGTTATTCTAATTTGCAGTTATGATTAAGTTTAAAGTTATTCACCCTTTGTTTCTCTTTTGGTCTGAGATCTCCCTCTATGGCGCCCACTTCAAGATGGCCTTTTAAGCCCTCCCATATGAAGTGGGACGATCCGTCAAGGGGTAAGGGGGGATATATTTGGTTTTCTGTTTTCACCACATGTTTTCTGTTTTTGTTTCTTTTTCAGTTAATTGTAGATAATTTAGTTCCCCTGATGATTTTCTGAGTTTGTTAGATGTTTAGTTTGTAATTCTCTTAGTTTCTCCCCTTGTTTGTTATGTTGGACTAGTCCTTTGTGTATTTAAGCCCTTTATTTGTTCTGATTCTGTTTGGTAAGTTGGGGCTTTAGTTCCTTTTTGATGATTTGACCTCTTTTAGATTTGCTTTTTGACACAATTATCTGGGAGTTTTTTTTATTGGTGGCTTATTTTCATAAAAGAAAAAGAAAAAGAGCTCCTTTCCCATACACCTTTGTCTGTGTCTATCTGCCCAGTCCCTTACACCACCTTAGCTCAGTTGTTAAAGCAAGCATGCCATTGACAGAGGCCATAGTGCCTATACATGGTCGAAGGATCAATACTGGTCCAACCCTTGGTTTAAATAGATCAAGTCCATGCAGTGCTGCAAAAAAAAAAATCCAGTTTTTACCACATTCTGCATGAGCTTTTAGATTTGAAGAGTTAATCTCTTTAATAAAAAAACACTGCAGCTACAAGACTAGCCTACCTGCAGTCCAGACCTGTCCCCATTGAAAATGTGTGGTGCATGGCATGAGCAACTTACACATTTGTGATGGCACCATCAACGCTGAAACGCACATCAAGGTTTTTGAGCAACACAGGGACATCCCTGATTATTTCAGCAAGCCACTGTTACAACAGTGTGGCTTCGTAGTAAAAGAGTGCGGGTACCAGACTGACCTGCCTGCAGTCGAGACCTGTCGCCCATTGAAAATGAGTGGCACATTACGGAGCCCAAAATACAACAACAGAGATCCTGGGACTGTTGAACAACTGGAGTTGTCC
Organism: Thalassoma bifasciatum; assembly: GCA_008086565.1. Classification (NCBI taxonomy): domain Eukaryota; kingdom Metazoa; phylum Chordata; class Actinopteri; order Labriformes; family Labridae; genus Thalassoma; species Thalassoma bifasciatum. The sequence goes on along the minus strand of RPOG01003698.1, from coordinate 32,064 downwards.
ATCACCAAGAATGTGAAAGAATTCCAACTCCGTCAACAATTAGTGTCATTAGAAGGAAAGGTGATGTAACACATTGGGAAACATAAACCTGCCTCAGCTTTTTTAGAACCTGTTGCAGGCATCAATTTGAAAATGAGCAAATATTTGCACAAAAACATTAAAGTTTATCAGTTTGAACATTAATATCTTGTATTTGTGGTGAATTCAGTTGAAAACAGGTTGAAGAGGATTTGCACATGATTGCGTTCTGTTTATTTACATTTTATACAACGTCCCAACTTCACTGGAATTGGGGTTGTAGATTACTTGTTTGATAACATGAAGTTTGAGTTAATTATTTGAGGTCTTTCTCTCAAAACACTCACTGAGACTCAATAAATCATCATCATCTGTTTTAGGCAAAATTATAAATATGCTAAGATCTTAAGAGAGAAACCTGAAACTACTTGCTCACTTATAGCTTGTTATTACTGGGAAAGAGTTGACAAATGTCGACTGATGAATTTTGAAATAAAGCTTATTGTCTTACTCTCTCTTGGGTGCTTTAACTGACACATAAATTCACCAAATTTATACACATTTTAATCAGCACTGGGAATATGAGGAACGCTGTGTTGGCTGATGAGACTGAACAGCTACATTTGTTTGTGCTTTTCTGATGATGCGTGCAATGTTTACACAAACAGCCTCTTTCCTCTGTGATGTTTAAATTCACACTCTGGGGATGAAATTAACCACTTTGTTTTTTTCAGTGAAACAAATTTAATTAGTACAGTGATGTTGTGCCTCTATTTGAAGACCGGCAGAATCTCTAAGTGCTGTGTGTCAGAAAGAAAATGTCAGATTCTCTGGTAGGTGACACTTAGAGGCAGCATAAATAACATCAACACAAATTTTTGAAAACCAAAGATAATTAATAGTCTTTGTTACAGCAAAGCAAATAAAACATACCAGGCTTTGGTCTTGTGCAAATCAAAGATGCCACTTTGTAGTTTGAACATTGTGAACTGAGACTCAGAGGGAGGCTGTGTTGAAGATGAGAGGAGGTGATAAAGCATGAGAAGAATAAATGAGACTGAGAGATGATGGAGGAATGTGTTTCCATCCATCACACTAATGAAGAGGTCAAAACAAACCAACACAGCTTACCTGAGGGAATACGGGGGGGTTACCGAGGAAGAAACAAGAGGGAAGGGGAAACAAGATGGGGTAAAAGAGGGTAAGGTAATGATGGAGAAAGATGCAGGACAGGAGAAGAGGGTAGAAGAAAGGATGACAGAGGAGGAGCAGATGTAAAAGAAGATAAAAGAGAGTTTATCTTTAAAGAATAGGCGATATGTGGAGGTAACAGGGAGGAAAAAATGAAAGAACCAAAGGAGAAAAGGAGGTATCACTGATTATAGACAGGGTCGAAGAAGAGAAAGAGGAAATGAAAAGGTGATTTGAAAAGAGAAGGAGTACCTGAAATAGTGGACCGAGATCGAGAAAGTTCAAGAAGAGTTGAAAAGGAAAAAGAGATAAAACAAGGAAGGACATGAAAAAAACAGACAAAGGGAAAATAGCAGGAAATAGGAGAATGGTAGAAGTAAAAGAGAGACAGGCAAGATTACAGGAAGCAAAAGAAGCTGAGGACAGGAAGAGAGGAGGAAATGAAAGGAAAGTACAAAGTAAATAAGAGGGTAAAGGGGAAAAAGGGGGGATGTGAGGAATGAAAAAGGAAAGAAGCAAAACTAATGGAGGAATAGAGGAAGGATGATGACAAGAAATTAAAGATGAGACAGAAATGGTGAGTTATCTGGACATGGAGGCAGAAAAGGAAGAGGAGAAAAGTGAACAGAGTTGGAAAAAGAAGAGGAGATTTCACAGAGTTCCAGACTTCTAAATGAAGTTTGCTTTTCTCTGCAGAGAGATCACTGCAGAGGTTTAATAAACTTAAAAACAAACTTATCTGAATTTTGATGCTATGGTTAGCCATAGCCACTCTTGTCCTTGCTTTCATTGGCAGAAAAAGTCACAACTTGTGGATTCTCATCAGGCATGCTGGAAGGAGCTGTTGCTGAATGAGATGGAATAAAAGTTATAACACAAATTGTTGACTTTTTTTTTTTTTTAGCTTGAAGTATAAGTTATGGCAAATCAGAATCAGTTGCTTTTCTTCACTGACGGAGTGATGAATAACATGGATTAGAAAATGAATTGAGGAGAAACCATATCACTGTTCAGGATGTTTGTCAGGTCCTGGGAAACAGAAGGGGAGGTATAAGTAAAGAAAGTGAGCTTGAAATAAGAGATAACAAATAAGTGAACTGGATTTGGACTGTACACTGTACTGTATCACCATACTTTTCTTTCTTAACATATTTATACTCAATTTTGTGTGGGTTACATAAGCTTAACAATAGTAATACTGTTCTGGATTGACGACATTCAAATATTTCTTACAAAATTGAAACTGTACGTGAGATATGATGTGTAAGTTGTTGAGCTGCAGATTTAAATCAAGAATTTCTTTTCTCGATTTAAGCTAAGCCTTTTTCTTTATTTAAATTCAACAACAACAAAAAAAAGCTTAAAAACCTTATGACAAGTAATAAAAGCTTGTTTCATCTAAGAAATGGCTCATATAGATAATGTCAAGACTGTTTCACTTAAAAATATATTTAAGATCATCCATCAAGACACAAGTTCCAATATTCCACTCAAATGTTGCCTTTTAGGTCTTTGAGCCTTTTATTTACTGTGATGAGATACTTTTGCTAGAAAGAAGAGGAATATATTTGGCTAGATCTTGAGTTTTTGCAGTGTAGCACAAAGGACAGTGTTTGCATGTTGTGGTCCCAAAGCAAGGTGAATGTAACCCTGCAGAGGAACCAAACACTGACTTTGGCTTGACTGCAAAACAACAGATCCAGATGTCGCAAAGAAAAGACATTAGGTTACAAAGAAAAACAAACTACTGTACAGATCTACAGACTGGAGTAGCTCAAATTAAGTCTCAAGGATGTTTTTATCTGAAGTACTGAGTTTATGTGTTTAAAACCTGTGCATGACCTCCTAGAGACCACACACACACACACACACACACAGACCTGCACTCACTCTAAATTAAACTGAGCTCACCGTGTGTATATATCTGTTCCTCCATGTGTGTTTTCATGTGTGTGACATTAGGATCCAGTTCTGGTTGTCATCGCATCCTATTCATCTTTCTGCATCCGTGTGATTCTTCGACCACAGCATGACCTGCTGTCACCACTGATGGTGGTGCGTGATTGGACGGTGACCAGTAGGTCCTCAAAAACACAGTTAGCATAATGATGGTCATTAAAACGTTCGGACATGAAGATGGTGTCGTGAGACGTGAAACCTCACTGGAACCAGTTTCCACCAATCCGCACGAGTGTTCCCACTGTTCCCACTTAGAGTCAGGGATTTGTTATTCATGCTGAGTCTGAGCTGCCTTCTTTGATGACATGAAAAACCACAGTTTGTATAAACAGTCACAGAGCACTAAAACACAGTGAAACACTGCACTGACGTGCTCACAAACACGTCTGTCGTGCCTTTCTGGTCTCATGAGCATGTCTTCAAAACTGTCATAATAAGTATGAGGCAAATTGAGCTTTCAACTCACTCTGATGTGAAACCTTTTACAGCAATGAGATGCTCAGACGAACTTCTTGAAGTTTTTTTTTTTCCCATGTCTTCAAATGGTCTGTGAGCAACCAAGTAACAGGTTCGTACTGAGCAGACCGAGCAACATCATCTGGAAAAGAAAACCTACGTTGAACAAAATATCAGGATGGTGCAAAACACAACACACAAATGCTTTGTTGATATTCAGAGAAAGAGAATAATCTCAAGTGTGATTTTGTTTAAGTTAACAAGCAGCTGTAGGTAGAGAAAAAATTTGGGCGAGTTTGGAGGTGATGAAAGAACTACACTTCAAAAAACTGAAATCTAAGCAAGTGTTTAAGTCTTAATTTTCATAGAAAATGTCTTTTTAGACAGAATGTGAGCCACATTAACCTTTCCAGCCCAGAAACATGTCTTATTACAAGTTATTCAAAGACAAAAAATTATGTCTGAATTGCTTGGTACACATAAAAGCAAATCCACCAATGGGGTAAGAAAAGTTTGCTCGTCAAGTTTCTTAAAATTTTTATAATGTCCTGTTACAAGAAACTGTTTTTCTTATCCCATCTGCAGATTTTTTTGCACATTACAAGCAATTAATACATAATTTTTGACTTTGAATAACTGAAAACAGCACATTTTTCTTGATTGGAAAGGTAATGGTGGCTCCTATTGAGTCTAAAAAGACTATTTTCTGTAAAAATAAGACTCAAAGACTTGCTTAGATTCAGTTTTTTACCATGCATCTGTTTGATGTTGATTGCAGTGACATTTTTGGCTTCCATTGGTAATAGTTTTCAGTAAAAACTCTGGTAAAGACGTCGTTTCCCATGAGCACCATCTTCCACTGTCAAAACAATGTGACTTTTTCCAAGGCATAAGCAAATGAAGGAAGAGCTGATCTTTCTACCAACACTCCTCTATATTTAAGACAACTTTTCCCAGGGTGGAAAGCGAGAGGGTTATGAATTAATTTGTGGTTACATAGCACTATTGTTTGAAGCATGACAACAATCAAACTTTGCTAAATCAGTTTGAAGTGTAGTAGAGACCCGACTGACTGAGTGCCAGGTGCTCTGAGACGTGGAGAAACCATACGACTGATTTTTTTTATAACCTTTCCCAAAACACTGAAGCCTTTCTTCTTCTGACAAACACATGCAGAGATAACTGGAAATAAGATCAGCCAACCTCGTACAGTAATATGAGGTGTAATGAAATCACAACCTGTGGAGTTATGAGGTAAATACAGACAGATGCTATGCTGTGTGCTTCCTCAAAGGAAATATAAACACTGATAAACAAACAGAGCTCAGGAGCAGATCAGGTCGGTAGGTTACCATCACTCAGCCCTCAGTGCTGCTGGCTGCAAACGGCCAGCACTCTTCTTGATCCAAGCCCAGAAGCTGTTTAGAGAAGATATTTTATAAACTAATAATCCTCTTATCTGGGTCATCTACTGTGCTGCTCTGCTCTCTTCACACTACACTTCACCTAAGACACACTCACATACACACACGCACACACATCTCAGTGGTGTATAAACATGCATGCACCAGCACCTCTCTTATCTGATGCTGCTGCTCTTTCTATCTTTGTCTCTGCCAGCACTAAACTGTCACTCACGCACAGATGAAGAGGAATCCTGAAGGTGGAAAAGTGTGTTTGCTTAGCGTACCTCAGACCAGGTAAAGTACCTGTGAGGACTTTATATAAATGTCACTGATCTCTCTCCAGTTAAAGTGCACACGTTCACCAATCAGTGACACCTTTTTCTGCCTATCATAATATAAAAAACATCCCTTTAGGTCATTAAAGATGGATATTCTTAAATGAAACAAGAATGACAGAAGAGACGCCTCAGTCAGAGTGTTGATAATTGGCGGCCAAACTCCAAGCATTTATTGACATTGTAAATATTTTAGAGGAAAACTGGAAAAAAAAAAAAAAAAACTTGTTATACAGGATGTAGAATACTAAATGGTTTTAACTTCTGCTGCTATTTCACCTGAAAGAAATCAAACTCCTGCCACTAGGTTGACATTCCACTTTGGTTATATCATTATATTTTGTTAAACCTTTGTTGTTGGCTCAGGTTGAGTTCTGTGGAGGTTCTCCTGGGACCAAACAAAACAGGAAGGTATGATAGTCCGCTGTCTTCTCCAGATGTATTGATTTCCTGGCTGGCAGCTCAGTGACGATGATGACGCTGGTTCGTGTTAGTCACGGCCTGACTCCTTTAGAGCCGCCGCGGAGACTTACTCTTGGCTCGGCTTCAGGCTGGACCAGAGACCTGAGTGGATGCTCGGGACAGAAGCCGGATATCAAATCTTTGGACATGCTTCCACAAAACTGATGGGTTATTTGTATGGGGTGACTCCTCCAGCTCACTAAGGGTTAACGGTGTCATGTACGGTGCATTGAACTGAGCAGCTGCTGACTTGCTTGATGGCAAACATAATTACAGAAACAAATATCACAGAGAGATCAAAGATAGGAGCTTATCTGTTTTCCTTGAGCACTTCTAAGTAGTTCATAAGTGGGACCTTTTCACCGGCTGTTTCTCTTGGCCATGGAAGAACAGACTTAACTGGACGAGAGCCAGATAAACAGCTCGACATGAAAGGTGAGGAGGTCCATCAAGCAAATCATCTGACAAAGTGATTTGGCTTTGGAATCCGTGTCAGCGTGAAACTGGCACTCAGGGATCCTTCGTGCAAGACAGACATGTCGCTCAATCTCAAATCCATAAACATGCAGACACACATCAGTTCAGAGGTGGGAAAGGAGAGTGACTTGGCATGGATTTATGCCCTCAGCCCCTAGTTTCATGCTTAGCTAGAAGAGATAAGAGCGCTAAGATCTCCAAAAACCATAAATGTGTGCAACACAGGGCGATGGTTGCTCGGCTTAGGGTAGGGGATGTCAGGCACTAAATCAACAGATTATATAAACAGACACTTTAGCCTACAAAACACATCATAAACACATATACAAACCCCTTAGCTTCAAATCTGTGTACTTACAAACTTGTGTAGTGATGGGTTTTCTTCCTTTCTACCTCAACACTCCTAGACTGTGTGATTTCTCTGACAGTTGTATCGCCAGTTTCTGGTCTTGCTACATTCTCCACTTGTTTGTGCACAGGAAGCCATGATGACTGAATCCAAGCATCTTCTCACAAAGATCCTCATTACCACACCGATAACCGCTGCAGAATCTGAGAGCTGCTCCTCAACCCTCAGACTGAAAAGCTTTGACATTGAAAAGACTGGAAGTAGAGCTGTGCAGTAAAAGAGACAGCTCGCTGAGACGACGTAAATCAGGACCCATCAAGAAGTCTGCAAGAAGGAAGCAAAGAAGGGAAAAAACATTGGACTGGACAGTCTTTAGGAGACGTTTTCATGTTTTAGTTCGACATGCTGCTTCATTTGTCTGTACCCTTTAAGTTTCTATGATCATGAGCTACCATCTAACCGAAACACATAATACACGCCTCTTTTGTTTTTGTGGTTTTAGAGAGGACAGGACAGTTGAAAGAAAAGGAAACACACTGTTAAATTTTCATGTAAATTTACAGCAGAATCCCAACAGTATTTAACCATATTTTAGTGTAATGGTATTATTCTATAACAAGCAAGATTCTGGGAATTGTAACCTTTGTCTTTGATCCTAGTGGTCAAATACTCCTACTTACAGTACTTTACGGTTTCCAGCTGAGGATCACTGTCATTGGTCTGCTGCTGAGCAATATTCCTTCCTCACTCATGGTTGTAATTATTGTTATGTTGCAGTTATCAAAGGTATTCTAGGTAGAGTTTGTGAGCTGCAGCTCTGCCAAACAACTGTGAGGGGATAAGGTGGGATGAGTGGTTGTACCCAGAATGCTTTTGTGATTTGCAACCTAACAATTATTGTAACCATGAGTGAGGAAGGGATGCAGTTGATGGTCTATCCCCAAACACTCTGTAACTTATGGGATTACATGGTGTTCCTTCATTGTACTATTAGTGGGTTGAACTTAAGTTTAATCTGCATCAAACACTTTAATTGTCTTTCTATCAAGTATTAAAACTAGATTATAAATGTTGCTTCATAGGTGGTAAAAAAAAGAAGGATACATAAAACATTACAGACAATATAACACATACTAAACATGTTTAAACACATTGTGCAGTACACCACAGCCACTCAAGTGAAATGTTGCACTTTTTCTTAGGTCTTTGATTGCTCAGGGGAGAAGCTGTTGGACAATCTGCTTTTCAACGACCCGTATCACCTACCTGATGGCAACAGAGTGAAGAGGTAACTGACAGGACTAACTGAAAAAGTCCTTGACCATGATTTTGTCCTGCCTGGAGAACACAAATGAGCTCATTAGTCTTGACTTACTGTTATGGAACGGCCCATTTGGCTGTAGCGTTAGCCGCATGTACATCTGCAAATATTTGGCCACTTAACTAATTACACCATGAAAGCGACGCAGGTGCTGAACATCATGTGTCAGGGGAACCTCCTGGAAAACATCTATCCAACAAACGTTTTGGGGTTTTATTCACCACTGGTACAAACCGTTCATTTTCATTGCTGATGGCTAGACATGCACATGGACCCTGGTCCTTTAGATGTTTAGAAGAAGAGACAGTTAAGTTTGGTAATATCCTGAAGTGAGATAGAAAATCGACCATAATGTTGCTTTGTTGCTCTGGGCACAGAATAATCTATCTTTGTGGGGTGTTAGTCCCTTTCCATAGTATCCACCATCTCACACCGTTTTTTTTTCTACGGTGGACCCAAATGGTTGGCGCTTGTTGAAAAGGTAGACAAAGAAGAAGAAGAAGAAGAAAAGAATAAATGGTGAGGTCCACGAAATAGATTTTAGTTATTTAGATATCTTGGATGGTCAAAGGTCTTATTTATTGTGCACCAGAGAAGCTTCTTGTCCCCAAAAGCCCCCAAAGCCTTTAGGACTTCAACAACAGGAAGGATGAGCAAAGGAGCATCAGCCATCTTAGAGAGAGATATTGTTAAATATTCTCATTTCTACAGGTTGAACCTTTAAGACGACATGTGGAAAGTGTCAGCTGACCTTTGCCCTTCTTAAAACACCTCACAGGATTAACCTGAGAAGTCATTTGGGATTTCCTTTCTGAGCAGCTGGAGAAGTCCAGTGTTTACCGTCCCTTTGGTTATCATTCATCCCTCTATCAGATGGATGGAAGAAGAAAAGAAGAAAGAAGAAATTTTGCATCTTTCTTTCCCCTCATTTGTACCAACAGTGAAAGCATGTGTCTGGCTTTATTCAAGCATTACACGTACCTGACTATCTTTATTCTGTGTTCATACAAGGTTTAACTTACTTGTGAGACAGTCAGTTAGAGTGCTGTCTTAGTCTATAGTCTCCCTAGATGTCCTGATTGATCAAGGTTATTTTTCAAGTTGTGGATAATCTTAAAAGATGGTAAAAGTCCAACAGAAGATCTTGTCAGCCTGTGGGTCTCTGGAGTGTGTCTGTGTGTGAGTGTGTATTGGCATGTGCACGCCACCACAGCTGCTTGTCATTTCAGCTTTAGCACGCATGGCCACCTGTTCTGTATAAAGAGCTGTTCTCCACCTCGCCTCTGCTCTCCTGTGCATTTATCATGTAGTTTACAGAAAGGTGATATTCAACATGAGGGCTGCGTTCCCCGTGTGCTGCTCCGCTACAAATCACAGAGCGCCTGATGAGTGTCATAATGCACAGACCTGCAGGGTCCTTTCACCGGTCATTTACTCACAGATCAGGTAAAGGACAGAGCACTCAGGTAAAACATGTCCATCACTATGTTCAATCCCCACCTGGACAAGAAGGAACAACATATTGAAGAAGCTTCTTCATAGAATTGTCCTTCTTTTTACACTCACTGTAAACAAAAATCCCACTTTTATGGTTAATAACCCTACATTTTTACAGTAAACTGTAGAAAAAAGTAAGTAAAATTTAAAGCTAACCACTGTAAAACAAAAAAAAAAAAAAAAAAAGCAGCAATTAAGGACAGTAAAACCAAACATTTACATTTACCATATCAAATACATTGAATAACAGTAAATGGAGGAACTGGAGAAAAAAAAAGACTTTTACTTAAAAAAAATAAATGAAATGATGATGATATACTATGAAAACAAATAATTAGGCATATATTTTAGAAGGAAATACTGTAATACTAGAGATGTCTAAAAACCTTAAATTTTACAGTATTATTTTGGGCAAAACTGCAGTCATTGAGGCTGTGCACATTGAAATTCTCAGCATAAATCTGATGACTGTTATAAAACAAGAACCTTAATTTTTACAGGAGCAGGATGTCAGAAATATAGTCCACTGTAAAACTATCAGCAGTACTAAGTGTAAAAAAAAAAACTGTTGTTTTCAAGGGAAAAAAAACTGGTAGCTTTGGTTACTCAACATTTTGGAGTGTGTAAATGATCCACCTATAAAACAAATTTAAAGGCACCAATACTTATTAGAGTGTAACTCAAACAAAAAGTACAAATGGCATTGTGATTGTGCTAATTCTGCAAAAAATAGCTTTTTACTGACTTTGCAAGTTTATTTATTTATTTTCTTGTGAGTAATCACAGTTTTAAACAGTAAGATTGATGGGTTGTTCTGTTAAGTTTTTTACAATTTCACTGTATACGTTACAGAATTTCCCTGGCAACCACAGCTGCCAGTTTTTTTCCAGATAAACAACACAACTTTTCTTACAGTGTAATTTTCCCATTTTCCACTTTTAAACTGTAAAATTACCGACATTATCTGTTGATTAATAGCCTGGATCATTTTTCAAGTATTATGCCAGTAATGAAAAGCTCTGTTTATTTCTTTTTTTAACAGAAAAAATACAGTATAATCTTTTCTGCACCCCTAAATTAAAACACGCTGATATTGGAGATGCAGAAAAAGTTAAATTTCAATCTGTCTAAGCTGTTTATCATTGAAAGAGAAATGACACAAGACACCTTCCACATGAAAGAGGTTAAAGGTGAAGGATTGTTGGTTTTTGTGTCACACTTGTTAAAAAATTAAAGGTCTATTATATTTTCAACGCCATGTTTATTGTATTTTTGCAATTTATGCTCTTAATACTCTGTTTTTGCTTCTGAAATGGACTCTGGATTGCTTCTGAATATTGCATGAAGACTTCAGATAAAGTTTGAATGCTGCTTTACAAATAAACCCTGATTTCTTTGTATTCTCTCTTTTTTTCTAATGTTAAGATGCTTTGAGACCAAAAAATGTGGAGTATATGGTAGAAAAGAAGGAAAGTCTGTGACTCTGGACAGTTAAATGTTTTTATTATTATGATCTAATAATGTTGCTATTTAAAGCAGAGTTAACATTCAAAATTTAAACATTCACAATATACAATCCATGGCAACACCAGCAGCCAGGTTGGGAGGGAGCCCATCTGATCCACGGCCCATTACAGCTGCATGCTGGAACCGTGCTGCCCGGGCCTGTGTTACTGTAGAGTTAGTGTGACCCACGTCCCGCTCTCTGTGGGCAGAGCAGAAGCATTCCAGCAGCTGTCACGCTCCCATCCTAAAGTAAACCCTGCTGGCGTAATCGTCCGAGGGAGGCAGCCAGGGAGTTGCTGAAACACTGGAATCACGCACTGATTTAACAGTGCCCGCATTGAAGGAGGCTCAGTGAGCGAGGCAGGCCCAGGGCAGATCTGCAACACCTGCAACACCTGCCCTGTTTCATGGAGTGTTCACGTCATGAGGGGGTGACAGCAGATATGAGATTTTTGCTTGAAAAAAAGCTGTTCACATCAGATTCCAGCCAAGGAATTACTTTAAACAAGTTGACTTTGGCAAAGAGCCCACAATCCTGTTATTTCACAAAATTTGACACAACTGGCACAATCAAACTGTACATGGAGAAAACATCTTTAATTTAGATGAGAAAACAGTTCAAAGCTTCAAAATACTTTAAGTTATATGCATGAGTCAGGCTGCGACTGGAAACTATATGATATGAGGACACATTAAAAATCCTTCTTTTGGTTTTCATGTCAAAATTAGAGAAAGACCATCAAATTTACTGAGTAAGTGAAAAAGCTGAGCAAGAACTAACCTGAAAATAATGTATTTGTTTCAATAATAAATTAAATTCTGGTCAGACTGAAAAGAAAGAGGCTGTAACACTCGAAATAAAACTCTGCAAATATCAGGGGATCAAGGAGACCAGTTTCTGCAAATTCAAAGTGAAATGTTGTCAGTATCATGCCTGTTATGATACTTAAGCTGCTCAACTGTTCTTCCAGGGAATCTTGCTATTGTAATATGTACAGAATGTGTTGAAATGTGCAATAGCTTCTGGAAAAGGCATTGTCTCAATTACATTGCCTGATGAAACCTTTCAAGGTAAGTTACTGGTGACATGGGCACAACATCCCTTATATCTGTTCACTGATAACAAACCAGCTGGTCTCTCATCTTTTTCAGAGTGGATGATGCAGCACCCACAGTTTTAAACCAGACTTTTTTGTTTAAATGGACCAGGATTGTCACCTCAATGCATATTCACGGATTAAAGCCCACAGAGGTCTCTGGCATTTCTGGACCATGTTTATACATGGTTTCATCTTTGCATGGCATCGTTGAAGCTGCATTTCTTGATGCACATGCTTCATGCACTGTGGTATATCATCTCTATGACTTTGTTGCATCAGATATGGTGCACCTATTCACACTGTGTCCATCTTTGGAGCAAAGTGCCATGTAGTGCACTTCAAAGATCATAGGAGAACCACATTTCTGCGGGGAATTATGAAGTAAGAGTGTGGCATCTACGGAGCCCTGTGCACACACAAAGTATGCATGCATTGGGGGCCAGGTGTGTTTTTTAGCCAATGCAGTAATTTCCACTACAGAGTCACGTCTGTTTTCAGATACCACCCAAGGTCAATCCAGATTTAGTTTGGCCTTGTCCCTTTTGTACAGAAATTTCTCAAGACTTTCCAATTTTTTTAATATAAAAAATGTGCACATAAACTGATGAAATCCCAAATTCTTTGCAATTTTCTCACAGAGGAACATTATTGTGAAATTGTTAAACCCTGCTGTTTATTTATGAGATTCTGACTCTCTAGACTGTCTTGACCCAGTCGTGTAACTTGTGTTTTGCATTTAACCTTAATTTTTGGGAACCATGCCTACATGTGTTTTTTTTAAGCATTATTCAGTGTTTTCTGAGTTTTGTTGTTCATATCAACCTTCGAATGACCATGTACATTTTCTTATGAGGCACTGCAACTTTTCATTCTCAACATTTGACAAGTTGAAATTAACCGTTTCATCCGTATCATTTTGTTTTCATCAATTTTTCACAGTTGCCCAACTATTTTCAAAACAAGTCTTCACAATGAACTGAAACCCAGTGATAATAGCACAGCTTAAGTTATCCACACTCTGATGCCATGTTCAGCTAAAGTAAATAAACTGTGCCAAATGCTGGCTATTTTTTTTTTAGTGTTATCTCACTTTTAGACTTGTTGACGAGTCATGATTTAAATTTATGTCTCGACATAAAAAATTCTGCAGGCTTGGGAATGAAAGCTTGTTTTATGGTCCTCAAGTGAGTGAGTGAGTGAACCACTTGGTTAAGAGTTTTTATTTGAGTGCACTTAAATGATGGACAGTCCAAATACACAGCCAGCAGAAATGTCTAGAAGATAAAAAAAATACTTGAGGCAACTTTCATATTAAAACTTAAACAACAATAAGCAACCTGTTTACCTTGAAGGGAGCAGGTCATTTTGAATGTAAAGACAGAAATATGATGTGTTCGCTCGTCTGTTATTTACATAAGAAATACTGCTGTTCTCCTCTTCGTACATTTGTGTCCAACTTGCATGCGTGCCCCCTGCCCCCTCCCTCTCTCTCTCACACACACACACACACACATACAGAGGAGGGCCTGTAAGCGTCTTCCTCAATTAGGTGTGTTTAACTTTAACAGTGCGCCGGCGTCGACTAAGCCACGGCTCCCTCGAGACCCAGCCGCCAATCTCCCTGAGTCAACACATGCATACATACAGTGCCCTGACTGCCCCATGGAGTGAGTCACACACACATACACACACATAATCTCACACACTATTTGCTGACAACTGTAATAAGTCTACAGAGGAGTCTGCTCCTTGGACACAGACAGAGCCCCCTCTGGAGGCCTCTCCGTACACATACACAACGCTGAGACAGTGAACATTGACAGACTCACCCTGCTGAGCTGTGAGTGTGTGTGTGTGTGTGTGTGCGTGTGTGTGTATGTACAGGTGCTATACACTGCACTTATTCATACAGAGACACCTGGTTGATTTGGGGAGCATGTTTCTCGTGTGTGCGTGTGTTTTGACAGCTGGGTCTAACCAGGCAGCACGGTGTCCTCAGACGTCCCACAGAAGCTTTAACCCTTTAACCTGGCACCAGCGACTACTCAGTGCAGCAGAAAAACACACCTTTAAAACCATGCATCGAGTTGAGACAACTTCTCATTGAAAGTTAAGCACAAAATGATGCCTGGAGTTTTTAGAAAGTGCAATTTAAACATCTGTGTTTAACGTCTACTTCTGATTAGTCAGGGTGTTTGTTTGTTTGTTGGTTTTTGCACAGATGCAGCTGTGCTCACAGACTCAAGAAGGTTTGATTGTGATCATATTAAAGCCAAAGAAAGAAGTCATGTCAATTTAACGTGTGTGTTGGCTGTGGGAAAGTCATGGGGAGAGAAAAAAAGGAGGGAAAAAAACAGAGAGAATGAGATGGGGAGATCAAAGGCGATTTTTTTCTTCCTCAAAATTTGCCTGCCTGTTTTTAAAAAATAACATACAGCATGAAATGTAACAACTGGCAAAAAGTTTTTATGCTTTGGGCTCAGCATTTTTGTTACATTATTGACCAGTTATAACAAAAATCCACATGTGGTAAAATAACTCTTGCTTTCAGTGAAGTGTTGTGTTATACAACTCAATTCCAATGAAGTTGTATAAAAAAACATACAAAAACACAATAAAATTATTTGTGAATCCTATTTAACGTATATTTAATTGAATGTACTACAAAGACTGAATATGTATGGTTCGAACTGATAATTATATTTCTTTTCAAATATTTACCCAATTTGAATTTCATAACTTTCAATGTTCATTTAATTGTATTCTGTTTTTATTAATGTTTTACAAAACGCTCCAACTTCAATTTATTGGGTTGGCACTTTCACTGGTTTGGTTACTGCAGGGTGATGTTTTTGGATGCGTCATCCAATAATTTAAGCTGCTTGACTTTGTTCAATGACTCATCAGGTGATCATGAAACTGAAACTCATGAAGGAAAATGAGGCATGCCCCAAGGAAAAAAAAACAAAAAAAAACACGGTTTCTGGTTTGAGTATGAAATGCAAATGTGTTACGTGCTAATATTTGGTTGAAGACATAAAATATGTTCTCCAAGTGCAGTCTATTTTTCCTCCACTTCTGACATATCACGAAATGTTTTCTACTTCAGAGGGAACTTGTAACTCAATGAACCCCTCCAAAGAAAATTAACCATTAATAGAGTGCTATGGGTCATGTGGATATGAATATCAATTGACCCCACTTTTTTTTTTGGCTTGTATAATGTTCCTCCACCTTCTCAAAGAAGTGAGTGACTGTTGGCTAAAATCCAACCTGATTCTGTAACTTTTGACCACAGGACTGCAGTGTACCCAGAGTCTGCTCTGGAGAATGCTCACTGAATAAGTGTGTGTTCAAAGTCTGCTGCATGTCTCTCTGTCTGTGTAAGAAACACACCACTGGGTTTCCACTGAAATACAGATGTAATTATAGCTGCAGGAGGATACAGTCTGTGTATCTGTTTGTCTGCCTGTCTGTGTGTGTGTGTGTGTGCATGAGATGTAATGCATGTTTGCATGTGCATCCCCGTGTGCACATGTATGCATTTACCAGATCCTGAGAAGGCACTTATTGTTTATCACAACCCTGCTGTGTGCATGGAAACAGACAGGGAAACCTAAACCTAAGAGGGCTGCTCACTTGCTGCTCTCCACAGCCGTCCACAGACTGTCCCAGACAGAAAATTGGGAGGGTCGGGGTCCAAATTACACTCTGTAAGAGGAGAGAACGCTACATTTGTTTCCTGTTCTGTGTGTGCAGTGTGTTCTCAGTGACAGGAGTGTGTGTTGTGTCAAATGTTTTTCTCTGGTTTGGCCCTCTGTGGGTGAGAGCACTGTGACGGACTCTTTAGGGAGCATTATCAATTCTATCTAAGCTAAATGGGTGTCAGTCTCCTGTTAAATATTAGCACAGCCCACTGTGTATGTGCGAGTGTGCGTGCGTGTGTGTGTGTGTGTGTAATTTGTTACCCTTTCCAGCTGTAAGTAGAAGAAAAGTTGTCTGGTAAGTCACTCACACAAACTGGGATCTGGCACGAAGAGATCAAGTTAAAGTCCTACAAAAACAAACAAACCCATTTTCACCAATTTCACACTAATTTGAAAACCCAAACCTGGTGTAAGGTCAACAGCTTAGCCCTCCACAACCATGACCCGAAGCAGGAGTAAAGCAGCCCTGAAAGAAAAAATAAGTCTGACCCAAGCAGTATCCTGGAAGTGATGGACACTTGAGCCAAAGTGAGAATGTAAGAAGCCGAACACGCTGAAGGTTTTTTAGTGGTTAGCTGTGTGCTAGGCCTCAACTCTGTCTCTGTGTTTCTGTAACTTATTCAATAGTTAGAGAGTCAAGTAAGATGTGACTATATGGCACATGGGTAGTCCACATGAATACTTTGACACTGACAAGTTCAGTACTTAAAACATAGAGAGTCACATCTACTATGACCCCGAATAACAAGCACTGAATTGCATGTGCAGCTGGTGCAAAACAATTACACATGCTAATAGTGGGGGTGTTGCAGGCAGTGTACCATGGTTTCGTGCACAGTTAGTAACAAAAGTGGTGCAGACCCTACATTTAAATGAGGATTTTGCATGTGGTACCAGCTGTTTCCATGAGTTTTGGGGAGCAGAGTGGCTGTAAATGAAAAATGAAGGTTATAGCTATAAGGGTAGGAGGTCTTGGTGGGGAATATATAGAATGGAGACATACATGGAGACATGTATGGTTTTCTGTACTCTTGTGGCTGATGAAGTTCAGTTTTGTTGGTCTTTAAACATGACACAATATGTAAGCTCATTTCGTTTTAGTTTAATTATACAAAAAAAAAAGAAAAAAAAGAAAGATTTTTGAGTTATTTACTGCGTTACAAGCTCATAAAAACTGTATATATTTGCCCATTCTGTGTGACACTAGAAATCCCACCAGAAAAAGTACTCTGGGAGATATCAGCATTAACTGTGCTGATGTGCTGGAATGATCCATCTGGAATGAAGAAAATGTAACACTTCAAAGAGTTTCTCCATAGGCGATATGACATGGCTTCATCTTGTGAGTGGCTCCAAATCAGCCCTTAGGTCATCTAGAAGCTCAAAAATTGGATTGCTGGATAGATGCTTTATCTCTGCTATTTGTATTTCTGACAGTTCAAATCTGTTTACATATGCACGAAAGATTCTTTTTGTCCCACGTCTGTGATCGCACCTATGCCTCCTTTTTGTCACAATGACTTCAGCCATTTGTGTGTGACTCTTTGCCATTTTGCACTTGCCTTTCAAACATGCTAAATGAAGGTGCAGAAAACACTGACCGCAATCAATTTCAGGTTTGATAAATCACTTTGCGTGATCTGCAAAGTGTATAATCTGCATTTATTCTGCATATTCATGAAGGCAGACGTGCTAAATGGGTTGCGGCGGCTGTTTTGTTCATTTGACAGATGCAGTCCATGGTGCACCCAGTTGGTAAATGAGCTTTGCAGATACTAAGTTTGCACCTGTTTTTAGACATGCAAACCTTTCGTAGATCAGGCCCAAAGAGTGCAAGCCTTGAAATAAGAAAGCCCAAGGTGTGGGTATGGCAATGAGGTTTGTCTTTTAACAGTTGGCCCATGTATAAATCCAGTGTTCAGACTCTGTCTTGCACATCATTCCCCTCTCTCAACCTGTTTGCTGCTCTATCCACTGTTCTGCCCTTTTTCATTAAAGGCATACAAAAGATAACAAATGACATAGATTAAAAAAGAAATAGGAAAATGCCTCAACGTGTTGTTGGTTAAAACACCGATGGAGCTATGGTTGTTTTTAATTTTGGTGATTTGTTTCTGTTTACTGTCATGTGTCCCATTTGTTTGTTTGCTCACAGTGAACCACTTATGTCTTTTCCCTCTCAGACTAACAAAAGCGTTTAGAAAAAAAGAGGCTCAGGAGAGACATTTTTCCTGGAAGCCCCAGTTCATAAGACCTAAGGACACAGAACACGTCTCAGCTTTCATCAGCAGAGCGTTGAGCCAGTTATACAAATGTGTAATCTTTCAGATTATTACTTGAAAGAGGTTACAGAGAGTGTGTTCTTACAGCAGCTGAAATAGAAATCCCTGTTTATGTTCATATTCACCACAGATTCAGTTTGGTTGGAGGCGTTTATGATGATGGGGGGTGGGGGTGTAGTTTGGTAAAAGTAAACACGGTGGTGTGTTCGGCTGATCGCTGGCGTTTAGAGGCTCTGCTAAGTGGTGACCTGTCTCTGCCAAAACAAACAAACCTCTGAGTGTGTACGTGTGTGTGTGTGTGCGTGTGTGTGTATGTGTAAGATGCACATGATTCCACACACGCTCACATGTGTGAGTGTATTACTGCTAAGTGCCACTGTGTGTCAGCCAAAACAAACAGGCTTAATGAGAAGCAGCTCCTGGGACAGAAAGCGAGAAAGTGAGAGAGAGACGGCAACAGAGGGTGCAAGAGAGAGAGAGAGAGACAGAAAGAGAGAGAGAGAGAGGAGGAGGAGGAGACCTGGCCAGGCCAAACACACTGACCCCACTGTGTCTCTCAAATGGACTTGAAGGATACACTGTTCCCCTCTGTCCTCCTATAGCTCCACTATCACCTCCACCAGCCTCGCCCCTCTCACCCCTCAACACTCCTTCCTGTCCCCTGACTCTCACCCGTCTGTTCACCGCTGAGGTGTGAGGTTGAAGAGGGTGAGAGGGGACGAAGAGGGGGTGTATGAGGTGAGTGACGGCAATTAGAGGTGCATTTGTAACTGTGTGTGGGAAAAACAGTGCAGTTATGTTGCAGTCTGTTCAGATGGTGCAGGAACTCAGAAAGGAGAGACCTGCAGAGAACACGCCGTAATAAATTCACGAGAGATCGACGTGGACTTGAAACACTGTGTTGTTCTAAATAACCCTGAAAGCCACACAAATTTATGTCCAATAAATGCCACCATTAATTACTGTCTTTGAGCTGCAACAAGAGCTAATTCCTGATTATTGATGCCAAATCAGCAAAGAAACAAATGAAGTAATTCTTAGAGGTTTTCCTCTCTAAAAAAACAAATCTGACAAGGTTATCAAACTGATGTAAACACTGAATAAAAGAGCTTCATTTTTAAGGAACGTTTGTCCCCAATCTCTATGGTGGTTACGGACAAGACATTCTTCATCCGCTTTACACTGTATTTCAGTGTTATTCAAAGTAAATTCTGAATGACAATGTTCAAAATAAAAAGGAAGTTGGGGCGCGGATGGCCTAGTGGATATGGCTGCGCACCATGAGGCTTGCCCTTGAGCAAGCGGCCCGGGTACGAATCCGACCTGTGGCCAATTTCCCGCATGTCACTCCCCACTCTCTCTCCCCTTTCCGACACTATCCACTGTCCTCCTCTATCAATAAAGGCACAAAGGCCAAAAAAATAACTTAAAAAAAATAAAATAAAATTTAAAAAATTTAAAAAAAATAAAAAGGAAGTTCTTGGGAAATTGATAATCAAATTGCACTTGTTTTTTTTTTTTGTTTTTTTTTTTGTAAATAAAAAGTAAGTCTTAGTATGTTTCTTAAATTTCCATTGTAAAAATATAAATACGTTTTTACTTTATATTATACAAAGTGGTGGCCTTGATTAGTTGAATGGATTTTTTTGCCTCCAAATCCTGATCATATGACATGCAGATTGTTGCTCTGAGCACAACAAATATCAATATGATATCAATATCAATATATATCATATATCAATATGAAGTGAGTTCTTCTGTTTTTACCCACTTTTAAATTTGAAATTTGTTTTCTCCAACTTAGCACGTCTCTGGGATAGTGTCAGTATATTTCCTGAGAACTTCAACAGTTATTTCATGTCTTCTTCAACTCAAGACAAAGACTTTCCTTTGAATGTTCAAAAGATCTGTCACTTTATTATAGAACTCAAATTTGCTGGACGGGGTTGAGGTCCAGTCCATCATTTTCAGTGTTTCTTTGTGTAGGAAAAATGACCTTAAACTCCTTATGTTATCAATGGCTATTGGACAAACAACTGCAATCTCTTAAATATGCCATTTTTTGGTCTTTGTGTTTATTTTGTGTGTTTTTAATTGTTATACTGTTGCCATTTGTATTGGGTTTTTTGTTTGTTTGTTTGTTTGTTTGTTTGTTTTGTATTTGTAGGACCTTGAAAAGGAGATGCTGCCTCTCAAAGGGCTATCCTTTAATAAATTCAAATTCATATTTTCCAGTAGTTTTGGTCACATATCATATATTTTCTTTTTTGTTAAAATAAATCTGTTCTTATTTTCATGCATTCTATTTTGTTATATTTCAGTTTGTTTATTTTATTTATTTTTTTAATACATTTTTCTTTCATAATGTGTCTTTCTGCACTAACATGCTTGTAATGCTGCACCACACCAAATATCCTTCCAGGAGATTGACAACTGTCAATATCTTATTTATTTTACTTCTGCAGATCTTGGGATCAAAGTCTGAAAGCAGCGAAGCTCTGAATTTTTTTGGGGGGTGTCTCCCCACATGTTGTGTGAGGCATGTTCAGTGATTTTACTTCACTGGTCTGCTCAGAAAAGAACCTCCTTTGAGGTTTCTAAATATCAATCATGCTCTGTATCAATGATCAGATATCAAACGTGTTACATGGAACCGTGAGGACAGAAGTGCACAAACTACTAAGTACAAGACAAAAAACTGTTGGTTTTTATCAACATTATTTGTTGTTGTACAAGGAGTCTCATACATTTACAGCTGACAGAGCTGGGGCAAAAGTCTGGGGGATTCTGTCAGAAGCAGTAAGTGATGGTACAGTAGCTCCATCCATTATTTACGCAGTCTGTTTGGCTCACACGCCAGGTCTGAGACTTGACTCATTCCTGACATCAAGAAGCAGGTCTTTAAGAATTGGACTTGCTCTAAAAACAACTCTACATGTTGCTTTTGTTGGCTGGTGTCCTTACTACATCTCATATTTTGTACTACTTGGGTTCCCTTGAGCAAGGCATTTGTCCCCCTGGACCCTCCTCTGTACAGAAAGATGTGAATAAATGTGAGGCAGAGCGATGTAAAGCAGGCGTGAAATCTGAAAATCGTGCTGGGCTTCAAAAAAACAAACCTTCAAATGCAAGCTGACAGGGTTCAGAGCATGTATGTGTGTATGTGTGTGTAACCTATGTGTGTGAGTGTGTGAGTACACTGCATCCCTCACACTGACCCCTGCCTGTCAGGTCACATCCTGTCCATCTCTCTCTTTTTTTTTTATGGTTGCCGCTCACTGTTTGCTTTGGCTGCTGCAGGTCTAATGAGGTTCAGGTGAGAAGAGTGTGTTTGCATGTTCATGTCAGAGTGTGTGCATATGTGTGTGTACATTCCTCAAAGCTTTTGTGCGTGCTTGTACAGTAAGTGCATGTTTGTGCATGTGTTTGTGTGTCCAGTTATTTCAGGTACAGTCACCATGGTGGTTTATTTTTAGTCCTGAAAGACTTGGTGTGTATGCATATGTGCATGTCTATGGGGATTTGTACACATCGTGCTGATGTGTGTGCATGCTGTGTGCGCATGTGTGTTCTTTGGCATCGGGCTGAGCGGGCTTTGGAGGTTGTGGTGAGTTTCTGTGTGCAGGGTTGTTGGTGTGAAAGAGCAGTCAGAGCTTCTCTTTCCCCCTGGAGAGAGAGGGAGAGAGAGTTTAATTTAGATGAACAAGGCTCCTAACACACACCCTGCTGCTGCCGTCTCCTCAGCCTGTCTCCACACACCTCATCCCTCCCCTCCACAGACCTGTCTGCCACTTTATGAAACACCAGACATCTCTGTACCCCCCCCCCCCTTTCACTCTGTCTCACTTATTCACACTGTGCATTATCCAGCATCAGATGGTAAACAGTCTGAACAGAGAAGAATAAAGAGCTGATGAAAAAGAAATCTGTCTATGAGTTATGTGTTTACATGTACCTCAAGTTCAAGTTCAAAAAGTTTTAAGGCTCTTTGCTAACTATGGTGCTAAAGCATGACGTGAAAATGCAAAGACATGTGATGCCTTGAGTGTCCTCTTGGAAATTCCCAGTAATTTCCAAAGTGAAACATTATTTATTGTTTAACCTCTTATGCTCCACCGGGTTGGTAGCTATCTTTTCACCATTCGTATGACTTCATCAAAGTATAAACTTTAATGCCTTTGTCAAACATCTGAATGCTATACAGCACTAGGAAGCTTAGATTCTTCACATTTCAGTCACTAAGTTTGTTTAACAGTTTATTTGACCCATAAAACAAGATTAGTGAAAGAATTCCTCAGATAGTGATCACAATGACTGGGACGTCATAACTGTTTGAGGGTCATTACGTCACATCCGGAACCTGTACCCTGAATATTCTAAACTCTCTACATTCAACCAGACAAATCCAGAGGTCAAACATATCAAAAGTGTCGTTTTATCAAGTTATTCCAAGTGGAGGAATTTCTCCTTTTAAGTCCATTGTCTGTCTGTTGTTGCATTTCCTCCTCAATGTGGATCTGGCAAAGCTGGGTGTGTTTTGTCTAATTAGGGTTCTAGCTGCAGGACAAAAGGGACCCCATTGTATTCTGTTGAGTTTACATCCCAGGACAGCTTGTGATGGACAACAAGTGCTCCCTGCTTGACTACCCAATAGCGCACAGAGGTCTTGTGTAATAGCGCCATTAGTTGATTGATTGTTGGCTTGCAGTCCTGTCCATCACTCTTACAGTGGCCAATGCCCTTACCATTCACACAAATCCAGCTGTAGCCATGTAGATCATTGACGAGACCTATTTATTGTTGTGCATTCTCATTTACATTCATGTGCACAATAGAAGAGGTATAATCCATGACTGGGACCTACAATTCCATGATTTTCTGCGAATCTTTTCACAAAGGGAGCAAAGATGACTAAAGAGAGGACACCGAGCACTGATGAAGCTGGTTTTGTTTGCACGTTGTCTTTGGACGAGAGTGTGGACAGTGAGTACAACTCTGCCTGGTGTTTGGTCACCTGAGACTAAAACTCTCTGGCTCCAACAAGATTTTATCTAGAAAGCTCAAATTTCACCCAGATCTAGATGATAAGGTGTACAAGTGATGTGGTGGATGTTTTATGTCTGGTATGAAGTATCTTGAAGTTAATGATTTTCAAAAATGGTTACAAACAAACAAAGAGGAAAAAAGTGTTTCAGCTGCATTTAGCCTGATCGGGACTGTAGCCACATGTCAAAACATGACTTTTTTTTTTTAAACTAGAGATTTCGATTTTTCAAATGTGTTGAATCAAATCAGATCAGTGTTGAAATAACCAGTTTTACAGAACCACCAGATGAATCAATCTTAAAATGACATGATGTGAAAAGAGAGGTCCACAGCGCTGGGGTGTTCAGCTTGTTTTAATTCTTATCCAAAAACTGTTTTATGAGAAATGTTACATTTCAGTTGGATTTTCTGACCTAATGTAAGCCATATTAGAAAATGAATGCAATCTCTTCGAAATATTCTGTCACAGAGATCACAAAAAGGTGTCAGATGTCACTTGGGCTACTCTGAAACATACTTCCATTGCATAGTTAGGATACAACTAGTTACAAAATAGCTTCGAAGTATGTTACTGAGAAAATGAAAATTCACATTTAAAGGAAATTTAACATGTTAATGTGATCAATTAGCATGTTTAGGTGCATTCAGTGTTATGGTCAGTAGTCACTAATGAGCTAACAGAGACAAAATGACATCACTCCAACATCCACATGATCGCGTGCATTCCTCTGCATTTTTTTTTTTTAATATCTCATGGTGTCACAAACATCTCTGCCTCTGACGGCGAGCTGGGAGCTAACGTTTTCCGGCTTCTTTCCACTGTGATTTGACTCAGTACTCGATGGTTACTGCCTTCGTCTTCAGGTATTCATTGAGAGCTTCTTGTCCTGTTTGAGAGACAGGCACAGATGGTTAGTATGGATATGAATTAGTACAAACTTAAAATTGATTTATATTCTACAAAAGCATTTGGATTGATAGATATTATGTAAAAAAAAAAAAACAACATTAAACGCACTACATATTAGCAGGAAAATGGAAGGGAGTAATGCAATTTGATGTTGTACAACTGTAAACTGTGAGTTTAAGAGCCTGAGTTTGTTCCCTATTAAAGTGGGGTATCATGTTTTTTTTAGTCACCTCAAACTTATTTTTACTGCTACTTCTTGCCATTTTGCTGCTTTTTTTCTTGGCTATTTGGAAAATATTAAGAAAATGAGTTTGCCCAATCTGTGGCACAGTTCAGCTCATGGACAGGTGGGCACCCTATAGCTATTGGAGGCCCAAAGCCTGCTCCATTTCTGATATAGCCTTTGCCGATGACATGCATCAAACCCCTGTTTCAGAAATAGACTGTTGACGTCATGGAGGCTACATCCATTTATTATACAGTCTAGAGAGCATGCCTTGGTGTTTGAGGCCATCCGCCAATGTGCCATAATACTAAAGAGATCATTTTGAGAGATGAGCCCCTCATTTCTTGTTTGCTGTTTCCAGAGCAAATTATTTTGATCAGTTTATAGACAGATTCAAGGATTTTGACAACATATAAATATGCAGCGCTTGAAACTTTGCACATATTTATTCAGAACATCCAGCATTGTTATTTTATACCAAGGTTTAGATATGGGAAAGCATCATAACCCCTCTTTAATGCCACAAAGAGGGCTGTATGAAGTTTTCTGCTACAATAATGAGCGCTTAGTTATAGCAACATGCTGACATTAGAGTGTGCTCAAGAGGCTTGAAATGTTAAATGTATAAATTATTTACAGTGACAGCAGCTGTTTTTCTTACCCAGGTCTTTGCCAAAGCCGGACTGTTTGAAGCCTCCGAAAGGTGAGGCCACGTCAGTCTTGTTGTAAGTGTTGACAAAAACTGTGCCGGCGTTTAGCTTCTCACTGACGTACAGAGCTTTGCTGATGTCCTTTGTGAAAACACCAGATGCAAGGCCGTACTCTGTGGCATTTGCCCTCCTCAGCACATCATCCACATCACTACACAGCAGTGACACATGGCAGAGGAGAGATAGAGCAGAGAGGAGACAAAACCATCAGTGTTTGTGAGGTACCTGGGTTATTTTTAAGCATGATGTAATCCTGACATAGCCTTACTCGCTCTTAAACTTGGACAGAATCATGATAGGACCGAATGACTCCTCTTTAGCGATGAACATGTGGTCTTCAACATCAGTGAAGACAGTAGGCTCAAAGAAGAAACCTGGAAGAAGATATTTTATCAGTCACACTGCATCCACAGTGTTAAGAGATAAAACAAAGAGACTTGTAACACTGCTAAGTTTCAGTTCAAGGAATAAAGTTTCACCTGGTCGCTGCATCTGTTTGCCCCCACAGACCAGAGTGGCCCCCTCTTTAACACCGGTCTCACAGAACTCCACCAGCTTGTCGAGGTGGGCTTTGTGGTTCTGGGGGCCGTGGTCAGTGGAGCGGTCGAGTGGATCACCAATCTTCATCTTCTTCACCTCACCAATCTAATGAGAAAACACAATTACACACAGTCATGCTCCTGGCTCATTAAAAATCACAGGTAGTGAAGTGGAAGGAATATTCTGAGGAAACATGAACAACACGTACCACTCTTTTCACAAACTGATCGTGGATGCTTTCTTCCACAAACAGTCTCCCAGCTGCGATGCAGTTCTCACCCTTATTGAAGAACACTGAACTCATGCCCTGTAACACAAATATCACTGAGTTTCTACCTCTGCAGCGACTGCACCTTTAAAAACAAACATGCTCCTGTAAATAAACTGACCATTCGCACGGCTTTGTCCATGTCACAGTCACTGAAGATGATGAGAGGAGATTTCCCTCCGAGCTCCAGAGAGACTTTCTTTACGTTGCTGACTGCACAGCTTCAGAGGGAAGAGAGAAGAGGAGATTGGAACAAAGATGAACAGATGTTTATTTCGTGTACATTCATACATTTTCTTGACACTCAGAGCCTAATTCACTGAAGGATTGCTCTTTTTGACTGTGCAACTTGTTCAGTTGAAACACAAGTATTAAATCTAATTTGCAAGTCACGTGCCAAGGGATAACAATTCACTTACTAAAGCAAACAGCATCTCTGTTTTCTTGCATCTCAATATATGAGCCTTCAAGCAAAACAAGCCCTTTTCTATTCAAATGAACTTCATGACAAACAACACTTAATCACTAACACTGGTGCTTACAGGCTGAAAAGTTTGAATAAAATATTTACAGTCTGCTGGGAGCAGTGAACAAGAACTTCATTCAGTCAAAGCTTTCAGTGATCAAAACGATTCAGAGGTGAAAAATAGCATAAAATAGGATATCTGTGCATTAAGTCTGTTGATACTACCCTACATTGACTGTGATGATACTGATGAGGGGTAGGATCATTTTGAAACTACCTGGGGCTCAACTTCTACACAGAGTATGACATTACAAAAAGAAGTATTTAGTGATATATATTTCAGATGCAATAAGCTGCATCTCACATGAAAGGCTTTACTTCTCCTCTCAGCTCATTAAATACATGAATTACTTTTAGTGCCATCAGGAGATAAAGCACAGCTAAACATTTAGGAGCAGACTTAAAACTTTCCTTTTTGATAAAGCTCATAGTTAGAACTGGATCAGGTCTGAAGCAGCTCTTAGTTATGCTGCGATAGGTCTAGACTGTCAGGGGGAAACTGACGCACCAGGCTCCTGTTTCCCTTTCTCCTCAATCTGTCAGTCTAACTTTTATCTAAATGCATCATCATAGTTATTAACCATGATCCTCTGGGAGTCTCTGAGCTCAAGGTATCGAACTGTTAATGTTTTGGAAAGTGTCTTGAGATCACGTTTGTCATGATTTGGCGATATATAAATAAAGATTGATTGATTGATGGATTAAATAAGCAGGGAGATTCAATCAGAGAAGTAATCTGTTCTTAGGGGCCTGATCTACTCAGAACCCAAATAATGAGCACTAAATTGCCTGTGCAAACTCAAACATTGCACATGATAGTAGTGGTTGTGTTGCAGGTAATCCACTACAAACGCATGTGCAGTTAATACCTGGTACAAAAGTGATGCAGACCAACCTATTTTGGGTGGACTTTGCTTGTGCTACTGCTGTCACTATGGAGAGTTTGGATGAGCAGAGTGCCTGTAAACCAAAAATGTTTGAAAAATGAAGTTTGAAGCCATGGAGTCGAAGGTCTTGGGGTTTTTTAATTTTGGCTTGATTACATTAAAAATAACCCCTTTTTGAGAAATTGACTGTGTCCTGACAGCATGGGAGCTTTTTTTTATTTCGTCTTTATTTCCAAATTATGTTGACACATGTACGGAGGATTCTCTCTCTCCCCTGTTTGCCATCTATTGCACCTATGTCTCCTTCTCACCACAATGGCTACAGCCATTTGTGCTGTCCCACTTTGCACCTGCCTTTCACACATACTAAATAAAAACGCAGAAACACTGACCACAATCAGTTTCAGGTTTGATAAATCACATCGTGGGAGCATAATGATTACATTTGCATCCCCTCCTCCCAGTATTTGGAGCGTTCTAATAATCTGCATATATTTTGCATATTCATGAAGAGAGACGTGCCAAATGGATTGTGGGAGCTGTGTAGCTCATTTCACAGACTCAATCCTTGTGCATCCAATTAGTAAATCAGCTTTGCACGCACTGTCAAGTTTGCACGCAAACCTTTAATAGATCAGGCTCTTGGTGTATTCCCTCTCACTGTTAAGTCTGAGTGTTTTCTCTCACCTCTTCATGATGTGTTTACCAATCTCGGTGGAACCAGTGAAGCCCAGTTTCCTGACATCAGGATGATCAGAGAGTCGCTGACCAACCAGAGCACCTGCAAGAGAAAGAAGAAAATACTTACTCACAAGTTTCAGTAACTTTCTGGATTAACTGGTGACGTGCAAGCTCAATCTGATAATGATCTTGTAAAATAACTTAATGTGACCACATGGGGAGATGTGACTGATCTCACCTGATCCAGGCAGAATATTAACCACTCCTTTGGGCAGACCGGCACGTGCTGCCAGTTCAGCAAACTTCAGTGCTGTCAGAGGAGTCACCTGAAAACACATCATTTGTCGTCAGTGAAACTAGCAGAAGAATATATCAATGCTCCAGTCGTTTGATAGTAGCATTTTCCTGATTGTTACAGCCTTAAAAGGCTTGGATGAAATTATGTGTATTGTTTTTAATATGATCTGGATAGTTTTCTTCTCTTGCATTTATTCTTTAAGTATCAAAAAGGTTTCTGTCAGTGAAATACCTGTGGGATCTAGATAGTGAAAAGATTTACATTCTGGTGAACAATAGAGAATCCCATCGCTATTTTCCTTAATTCTTTCTTTTTTTCATCTGAGAAAACATGGGACTATGTGGTATTATTTACTGATGGGTAGACTGCACAGCTGTGGTCATGTATCTTCATAGACAGATCAGTGGACTCACCTGAGCTGGTTTGAGGACGACTGTGTTTCCGGCTGCCAGGCAGGCGGCTGTTTTCCAGGCCAGCATCATCAGAGGGTAGTTCCAGGGAATCACGATGGCACAAACTCTGTGGGAAAGAGGTTATCTCACTTACCATTAGTTATACACAAATGGGGGGAATTTCATGTCTTAACTTTTATTATTCTGAACAGAAACATAGTTTGTAAATGTTAGACAATCAAAAATAAAAAGTTTCCAATCAATCTCTCACCCGATTGGTTCCTTCTTGGTGAACGTGAGGTTACGATTAGGCCTGGCCTGGTTGATGGGGATGGTACAGCCCTGTGGAAAGACGGCAATTTATTCTTGTGTATCTTTAAAAATGATGATGTATTAATCAGGGAGTAAGATGTAATTTTGACAGTGACACAGGCCTTGAGGATTTAAAGAGGTCGTCCTTACCTGGATCTTGTCACACCAGCCAGCGAAGTAGCGGAAGGTCTGTATGGACATGCCGACATGAGTCTTCAGGGCCAAAGTGTAAACAGCTCCAGAGTCGATGGCCTCGATGGTGGCCAGCTCCTCCTGGTGCTCCTCCATCAGGTCAGCCAGCCTGAGTGTGGTTAGCAGAGAAAACACAAGACCATTGATTGGCAGGTTATGTCTATGAGTTTGTGAATATTGCTTTTATTTTAAAGACCAAAGACTGACAGGGGAGTGGGTTAAAAAGTTAAAATCTTTTTTGTAAGCACGTTTCATATAACACTGCAGCACAAAGCACTGAATATAAACCAAAACTAATGTTAATAAGAATAAATCAATAAATAAATAGTGTTAACTAAAAAAAAAAAAAAATCAACAAACCTAAAGTGCAGATTTAGTTCAAGAAAACTTTCTAAATGCAACATTACGAAACAAAAGCTAACACTATTAGTGGGGCTAGTAATGGATCTCAATGAGGGAACAGATGAGGGGGGTAAAAAAATGGTAAAAATTAAAATAGAGAACTAAAACAAACAAAATGAAGGTAACAAATATGATAATAAAATATGAAAATATAATCCTTAAAAGCAACAAGCATAACTACAAACTACACTAAAAAAATGAAATAAACTTAATACTCAATATAATAAAATTTATAATGGAATTATTACTATATGTGGGTTATCAAAATTCAAGTAGGAGAAAAAAGTTTATAAAATAAAAGGTGATAGAATATATGACAAAAGCAGATTTCATAAAAAAGAGGAAACAAGAACATTTAGGCATTTAAAAAACATTAAAACAACTTCAAAATGTAATATAACAATTGCATGGACATTTTTTTTATATGTATCTCTACTGCATATTATAGCTTGTACCAGAGCCAGTGTCACATGTATCCTGATACAAATGGCTTTGGAAATACTGTGGGAGATTTTGATAGTTTGCATCGTTTCTGGGTAGCTTGGGTTGACATAGACTTGAATAGACTATTAATCTGGTGTCTTAACTGCACAACACTATATTGAAAAGTGGTAATGGCAGAATAATTTCAAAAGGTCTGAAGAAACGCTCAGCTCAGTCAGAAAAGCCTCAAAATAAAAAAAGGACAAAATGAGAGTTTTTGCTGCATTGATCATTTTTTTCGAACACAAGTTGTTACATTCTTTGCTAAAGTAAACCACATACAGTGACAGCTGTAGTGTAAGTATCAAATATAATATGCTTGTATTATGGGATTAAGAGAGTAGTGGAATATGGAGAGTTAAGTTTAGTTCGAAGAAGTGCACTGACCTGTAGATAAGTCTGCCTCTGTCTCTGGGGTTCATCTTGCCCCACTCTCCCTCTTCAAAAGCCTCTTTAGCAGCAGCTACAGCCTTATCCACGTCACTTATCTGGGCTAGAGACACATCACAGATGGCCTGAAGGAGAGACACAGACATAGTAATGAAAAAAAGTGAAAAGAATGATTGATTTACTTCTATATTCTCTGTTTCAATCTTGGTGAAGTCAGTGAAATCTATTTATTTTATTATTATTGTGACCTGCTGACATTCCTCTTTGAACAGCCACAGCCTCATAAGGAAAAATTTCCACTCATTTGGTCTTCAAAGTTTGAAAAGTTTACCAAAACAGAGAGCTTGAGCCCTAAGACAAGAATACTTATCCTCCTCACCGTGCCATCAGTGGGGTTAATGGTTTTGTAGGTTTTCCCTCCTTCTGCATCAATAAACTCCCCATTTACAAACAACTGATGAGGCATCTTGATGGTCATGTTATTGATGTTTTTCTCCACCTGAAGAGTCAAATAGTGAACAAGGACAAGACAACCCGTCAACACGGTGTTTGCCAGTAATGAGTGACTGTAAACTAAAAGCATTAAACACTCACGTAATCAACAACCAGCTCCTCTTCGTCGTCCTCTCCTCTGAGCTTCCTGACACACATCTGGATGAAATCCTGGAAAGTTGTGTTCATATAGACGTCCTCATTCTGCAGCTGGCAGCTACTGGCCCGCAGCTTCACCTCCTCCACAAGCCTGCAGACAGTGATAGAAAAGAAGAGGACAGAGGGAGAAGAATATAACAGTCAGAGAAGTCACTGCAGTGGTGTCATTGGTGCACTGACCGTGAATGAGAGGAAACATTCACAAGCCTCCAGTGAGTATCTTTCACACTTTTTTATACCTGACTACATCCATAGAGGCAGCACCAGACTTGAAGAAATCAGTAGAGTCTTCAATCTGACTGACATTAGTCAGAATACTCTGCCAGACTGCCTGTAGGGAAACAGATCAGTTCAGAAATCAGCATGCAAGGAGCACATCTTGTGCTGGCAACTTCTCTGTAAGATTTTTAACAGCTCACCCAGAATACAAAAGACCAGGAGGCCTTACCCTCATCTGTTCAGCAAATGTTTTCTCCTCCTCTGTGAGCTCCACAGCAGCACTGCTCCCTGCACTGAAGTACTGAGCTGCAGAAATCATCTTCCCATCCTCAAACTGGAGATTTTTCACCAACAGCTGCAGAGAAAGAGAGCATAAACTTTTAATAAATGTTGACCAGTCATCCAGTGTTNTGGTGCTCCTCCATCAGGTCAGCCAGCCTGTGTGTGGTTCAGCAGAGAAAACACAAGACCATTGATTGGCAGGTTATGTCTATGAGTTTGTGAATATTGCTTTTATTTTAAAGACCAAAGACTGACAGGGGAGTGGGTTAAAAAGTTAAAATCTTTTTTGTAAGCACGTTTCATATAACACTGCAGCACAAAGCACTGAATATAAACCAAAACTAATGTTAATAAGAATAAATCAATAAATAAATAGTGTTAACTAAAAAAAAAAAAAAATCAACAAACCTAAAGTGCAGATTTAGTTCAAGAAAACTTTCTAAATGCAACATTACGAAACAAAAGCTAACACTATTAGTGGGGCTAGTAATGGATCTCAATGAGGGAACAGATGAGGGGGGTAAAAAAATGGTAAAAATTAAAATAGAGAACTAAAACAAACAAAATGAAGGTAACAAATATG
>RPOG01003697.1:27684-49656 GCA_008086565.1 Thalassoma bifasciatum | reverse complement strand
TTTGACCTTTGGAGAGAAAAAGGTCCACAGCTCTTGAATGCAGAGGGGTAGAGACATGGGCAAAAGTGTTTCTGAAAGCTCTAGGCCTGCTCTACCACATATGTGAAAATCATGTCTGTGGCTGGTTGTTTTGTATCCCATCTCCTTCTCTGCCCAGGGAGAAAGAAGGGCTGAGAAACTCTATGACTCCAAGGGCCCTTTTCCAGAGTAGGCAGTGGAGGCCAACTCCCCGACGCTTGGGCCTAGGCCCACATGGCACGCATCGTCGGAAAGGTCTCCACGAGCCGAACGCAGACCCGGTGGAACCGAGGCTGGGGGCCCTTCCTGTGCACCGCTAGGGGCCCCGACAGTTGAGCTTTCCCACACTTATTCAGTGTCATAACTCACCTTCTGAGTGGCCTAGAATGCAAACAGAGACATTTTTGGAAAGCTCTTGGTCAGATCTACTACATATCTCTTGCTCAGATGCTTGGCACTTTTCTCTGGGAAACTAGCTAATTACAGGTGCTAGACACATGGCAGAGGAATCCCCTGATAGGTCAAGATGCACTGACTACAGTGGCAAACTTTCAGTTCTAAGACACTTTAAAAAATGTTGAATTTTTAAAAAAAGGGAAATTGTGGAATTAAAAATGCATGGGATAGATGTAAATGTGGAATCCAAATTCCACATTTTGGTCTGTAGGTCCTTCCCTTTTTTGGCTGGGTTCCCGCCAAAAATTTAGAGATTTCCTACACCAATAAAGAGCCATAACCCAACTTCTGATTGGCCTAGGGTGCAGACAGAGATATCTTTGGAAAGCTCTTGATCAGATCTACCACATATCTCTTGCTCAGATGCTTGGCAAACTTCTCTGGGAAACTAGCTAACTACATGGGCTAGACACATGGCAGAGGAATCCCCTGATAGGTCAAGATGCACTGACTACAGTGGCAAACTTTCAGTTCTGTGACACTTTAAAAAATGTTGAATTTTTAAAAAAAGGGAAATTGTGGAATTAAAAATGCATGGGATAGATATAAATGTGGAATCCAAATTCCACATTTAGCTGACGTATGACCTTTGACCTTTGGAGAGAAAAAGGTCCACAGCTCTTGAATGCAGAGGGGTAGAGACATGGGCAAAACTGTTCCTGAAAGCTCTAGGCCTGCTCTACCACATATGTGAAAATGTGGCTGTTTGTTTTGTATCCCATCTCCTTCTCTGCCCAGGGAGAAAGAAGGGCTGAGAAACTCTATGACTCCAAGGGCCCTTTTCCTGAGTAGGCAGTGGAGGCCAACTCCCCGACGCTTGGGCCTAGGCCCACATGGCACGCATCGTCGGAAAGGTCTCCACGAGCCGAACGCAGACCCCGTGGAACTGAGGCCGGGGGCCCTTCCTGTGCACCGCTAGGGGCCCCGACAGTTGAGCTTTCCCACACTTATTCAGTGTCATAACTCACCTTCTGAGTGGCCTAGAATGCAAACAGAGACATTTCTGGAAAGCTCTTGGTCAGATCTACCACATATCTCTTGCTCAGATGCTTGGAAAACTTTTCTGAGAAACTAGCTAATTAAAGGTGCTAGACACATGGCAGAGGAATCCCCTGATAGGTCAAGATGCACTGAGTACAGTGGCAAACTTTCAGTTCTAAGATTTTTTAAAAAATGTTGAATTTTCAAAAAAAGGGAAATTGTGGAATAGAATATGCATGGGATAGATGTAAATGTGGAATCCAAATTCCACATTTTGGTCTGTAGGTCCTTCCCTTTTTTGGCTGGGTTCCCGCCAAAAATTTAAAGTTTTCCTACACCAATAAAAAGCCATAACACAACTTCAAAAAAAGGGAAATTGTGGAATCAAAAATGCATGGGATAGATGTAAATGTGGAATCCCTTGATAGGTCAAAATGCTCAGACGCCAGTTACCAGCTTCCTTTTCTATCATAAATTTTATAAGTTTTCAGAGGAAAAAGTGTTTAAATTTAAATCATATAAAGTAATGATATACAAATTAATTAGGAATCCAAAAGGAAAAAAAATGCATTGTGCCAGATTTGATTTTGGAAGCCATGTACAAAAGATGGAATGCATATATGGAATCAGGACATGAAATCTGAACATGGAATCTGAATCTGGAATTGTCAAAACGGTGGAGCGTGAGTGACATCAAGTGGCCAGTTTGGGTATTGCAGCTGAAATTCAAAATGTGGAATCTGGAACAAAATTCCGGAATTTGGATTCCAAATTTACATCTATTTCATTATAAAAAATGTGGAACGAAAAAATGTGGAACCACATACACATGAATGCATTTTCCCCTAACCCTAACCCTAACCCNCCCTAATCCTAATCCTAACCCTAACCCTAACCCTAACCCTTACCCTAACCCTAACCCTAACCCTCCGGACCTAACCCTAACCCCAACCCCTACCCATAACCCTTACCCTAACCCTAACCCTAACCCCCCAGACCTAACCCTAACCCCAACCCCAACCCCAGCCCTAACCCGAAACCAAAACCTCACCCTGACCCTAGACATACCCTAACCCTAAACCTACCATTATATACCCTGGTCCCCTAAAACACCTTGCCCTGACCCTAACCCTAAACTCAACCAACCCCTAACCCTAACCAGATCCCCTAACGTGGCCCTGACCCCAACCCCAAAAAAACCCAACCATACCCTAACCAACCCAAACCAGGCCCTACCCTAATCTCGACCATGCCCTAGCCCGGACTGTAGCCCTAACCCTAAGCCCGTGCCCCACCACAATTGCTGCCTCTCCTGTTTTTTTCTCTCTCTCCTTATCTCCCTGTCCACTCCTTTAATCAAAGGAGCTCACCTCTTTGTGACACAGAGCTGTAACTCCTGGGGAACTTGATAGCGACATGCGTCGGCCCGTGCCTTGCCGTTGAACTGCTATGTACTTTAAACAAAAGTACTAAACCGGTGGGACCGTCGGGTCCCACTGGGGAGTTCTCTGGGAACCGAATCACCTAACCTATGCCAGAGCCTTCGGACAGAACAAGTACCCTAACACGAACAGAGCAGCTCTGATCACCCACTTAAACAAGGTGTTAAATCCTCATCCCCAGAATTGCGCCATCAGATTTCGAAACAGAAAGGGACAACATTCACTGGACCCGAGAAACTGGCATTAACCTGGCCACTAATTGGCTGGAAAGTTTAAACTTTTAACCCCGATTAACAATCCCGGCGGGGAAGAAGGCAAATCGATAATCAACTTATCGACTACCTTCCAGCTACAAGCTGACACACGGGACCTATTAAACAAAGGACTAACATTCATTCCAACCCCCACCTCCAAACAAAACAGCCGTTCAACACTCTTAACGGACCTCACACAACACCATCGGAGACTAAAACTCAACGCATTCTTCTATGATAAAGAACAACAGGAACGGACCCCCTTCCTCCCAAAATCAACATGGGAACCTCCGGCAGGGACAATTCCAGAAGTACTACGGGATCTGATAAACATAAATCACCGGGACCTCTATAAACTTCAACCACAAACAGAAAAAAATAACCTAACAGACACTCAACGCAAAGCCATAATAAACCTACAGGAAAACAGAACTATAGTCATAAAACCAGC
Organism: Thalassoma bifasciatum; assembly: GCA_008086565.1. Taxonomy (NCBI): domain Eukaryota; kingdom Metazoa; phylum Chordata; class Actinopteri; order Labriformes; family Labridae; genus Thalassoma; species Thalassoma bifasciatum. The sequence goes on along the minus strand of RPOG01003697.1, from coordinate 46,054 downwards.
AGACAAGGGCAGTGCAATAGTCATTATGGACAGGACCCAATACCAAAAAGAAGCACTAAGACAATTAACGAATACCAACTACTACCAACAACTACAGAACCCCATATATCCAGAAACAAAAACAATAATCGAAAGAATTTTGCTGGACATGGTACATAGAAAACAAATCACAAACAAACAAAAAATATACCTTTCCGGCGAACCCAATCCAAAAGCACGCCGCTTTTATCTCCTACCAAAAATCCACAAAACTCCAGACACCTGGCCAGTTCCGTTCCAAATACCAGCAGGAAGACCCATTGTCTCGGACTGTAACAGTGAAAGTTATCAAGTTGCAGAATTTCTGGACTTTCACCTCAACACCTTGTCCACCAAACATGACAGTTATGTAAAAGACACATACGACTTCATCCATAAAATCAGAAATATGTCGCTAGAAGAACCATGCCTCCTCTTCACAATGGATGTGGATAGCTTGTACACAAACATTGACACCACGGCAGGGCTTCTGGCAATCCGGGAAACATTCAACAGATTCCCAGACAGCCAAAGACCAGAGGAAGCAATCATCAAACTCCTAGAACTAAGCCTAAACAGGAACGATTTTGAATTTAATGGACAACACTACCTCCAGATCAGAGGTACGGCAATGGGAAAGAAATTTGCACCTGCCTATGCAAACATCTACATGGCCAGATGGGAAGAATCTGCCCTCTCCAAAACAAACAAAAAACCATCCCACTACTATAGATATCTGGATGACATCTGGGGGATCTGGCCTCACTCCATGGAAGAATTTGAAGCTTTCGTGGCAAACCTCAACACACACCACGAATCCATCAAATTAAAAGCACACACTAACACCAAACAGGTGGACTTCCTGGACGTGACAGTCTTTAAGGGCCCACATTTCCAAACCACCAAACGACTGGACACAAGTGTCTACTTTAAACCAACAGACTCACACACCCTGTTACACAGAACAAGCTTCCACCCCAAACACACATTCAGAGGGATCGTTAAATCCCAGCTGATTCGATTCAAACGCATCTGCTCAAGAGAAGTAGATAGGGAAAAGGCCAGCCAAATACTATTTAAAGCCCTACGCCAAAGGGGCTACCAAAGAACATTCCTCAGGAAAATCCAAAAAGAAGTCTTTGGAAACCACCCCACACGGCGACCGCTCAGGAAACCACAAGAATCACAAACCCAGGAACCATGCAAAGTACCTTTCGTAACTACATACTCCGCATACACAAAACTAGCAAACAGGATCATCAAACAAAACCTCAAACAGCTGACAGAAAACCCCGACCTGGTACAAAACTTCCAAGTCCTGACTGCATACAGGCGCAACCCCAACCTCAAAGACATGTTAGTACAAGCACGCCTCCCCAAACCCCAAACAGTTTTGAGGTCTCCAGGCAAATTCAGAACGGCAACCAACACAACAACAAAAGAAAAACATCCCCTACCAAGGCGCATCAATCTGAAAACACATAACTGCATATACATTATCAGATGCAAATCATGCGGAAAACAGTATGTAGGCGAAACAGGCAACAACCTCACCACAAGACTATCACATCACAAATACAACGTCCGAAAAAACCAGAAAGAAACAACCCATCTGGTTAGACACTTTAGGAAACACGGAGTTCATAACATCCAAATGAGAGGCCTACAACACAACCCAGCATGGACCACAACACAACGGAAAAAGATAGAATACCAATGGATTAAACGGCTAAAAACGCAACACCCTGGAGGATTAAACAACTGAACAAAACAAATGGACCTACCCGATCACGAAACACCCATTCCAAGCTGTTCTGGAATACTCTAAAATATCACTCCTCTAAACCCCCTTCTCCCCTTTTTTCCCCGCCTCCTCCCCACCCGACTGGAGACGAGATGGAAGACAGAGAAGCCTAGACAGGCACTGAAAACTTCACCCTTAGACGAGGGGAATTTTCAGACATCTATTCTTCTTCCCACCCCTCAATCACAACCTCACTTTCCTCACCCCTTCCCCCCGCCTCCTCCCTACTGGGTTGGAGACGGGATGGAAGACAGAGAAGCCCAGACAGGCACCGAAAGCCTCACCCTTAATCGAGGGGAACTTTCGGATCTCTGTTCCTCACCCTACCCCTCTCTCCCACCCTCACCTTCCTCACCCCTTCCCCCCGCCTCCTCCCTACTGGGTAGGAGACGGGGTGGAAGACAGAGAAGCCTAGACAGGCACCGATAGCCCCATCCTTAAACAAGGAGGACCTTCGGATCTCTGCTCCTCACCCGTCACCTCTCTCTATCCCTCACTTTTCTCACCCCTTCCCCCCGCCTCCACCCACCTGGGTTGGAGACGGGGTGGAAGACAGAGAAGCCCAGACAGGCACCGAAAGTCTCACCCTTAATCGAGGGGAATTTTCAGATCTCTGTTCCCCACCCTACCTCTCTACCTACCTCTCTCTCTCACCCTCACTTTCCTCACCCCTTTTCCCCCCGCCTCCTCCCCCCTGGGTTGGAGTCGGGGTGGAAAACAGAGAAGCCCAGACAGGCACCGAAAGCCTCATCCTTAAACAAGGAGAACTTTCGTATCTCTGCTCACACCTCTTACTCTCACTCTTTACCTTACTCAAGTCCCTGAAGTGACAATCTGGATAACCAAAAGAAAAAGGCAAATGATGAAAAAGAGGGACTTCCTTAGACAGAGGATCAACCCCCAATTTCTGACTGCCTACCTCTCGAAACACAAAAAACACACACACCCCCCTTTTCCTCCTCTTCCTCTCTTCCCCTCCCTCTCCCTGTCCCTCTTTCCTCCCATCCCGTGTCTCTTCCCTCTCTTTGCTCCAATTTCTCCCTCTTCGCCCAACCCTAACCCTATCCCCCCTCTCAATCCTCTTCTCTCTTCCCGTTCTTTTCTCTTCCTTGACCCGTATCCCCTCCTTGATATGTGCCCCTCTCGTTTACTTTTCCTCCTTTTTTTATTTTTATTCTTATTTTTATTTTTATTTTTATTTTTATTTTTATTTTTATTTTTTATTCTTCCCCCTTTTTTTCTTTCTCCTCTTTTCTTCCTTCCTCCTTTTCCTTCTCCTTAGTTTTCCCTCAGACCTCCCCCATTTCTCTTTTCTTCTCCCTCCGTCTCCTTCATCCCCCCCCCCTCTTTTTTTCTTTTTTTCCTTCTCTTTTTTTCTCCTTTTTTTCCTCCTTTTTTTTCCCCTTTTCTTACTCCCCACCCATTCTCCCTAACGCTAACCCTAACCCTTCCTCTACCCATATCCCGACCCCTAGACCTAACCCTAACCCCAACCCCTACCCATAACCCTAACCCTAACCCTACCCCTACCCATATACCCAACCCTAACCCTAACCCTAACCCTAACCCTTACCCTTACCCTAACCCTAACCCTAACCCCCCAGACCTAACCCTAACCCCAACCCCAACCCCAGCCCTAACCCGAAACCAAAACCTCACCCTGACCCTAGACATACCCTAACCCTAAACCTACCATTATATACCCTGGTCCCCTAAAACACCTTGCCCTGACCCTAACCCTAAACTCAACCAACCCCTAACCCTAACCAGATCCCCTAACGTGGCCCTGACCCCAACCCCAAAAAAACCCAACCATACCCTAACCAACCCAAACCAGGCCCTACCCTAATCTCGACCATGCCCTAGCCCGGACTGTAGCCCTAACCCTAAGCCCGTGCCCCACCACAATTGCTGCCTCTCCTGTTTTTTTCTCTCTCTCCTTATCTCCCTGTCCACTCCTTTAATCAAAGGAGCTCACCTCTTTGTGACACAGAGCTGTAACTCCTGGGGAACTTGATAGCGACATGCGTCGGCCCGTGCCTTGCCGTTGAACTGCTATGTACTTTAAACAAAAGTACTAAACCGGTGGGACCGTCGGGTCCCACTGGGGAGTCCTCTGGGAACCGAATCACCTAACCCTTCACTTACCCTTGCATGTCTGTACCTGTACCCCTAACCGGTACACATACACCGTCCCGTACATGTACCTGTACATGTGCCCGTACCCATACACGTACCCGTACCCCTACTCCAACCTGTACCCCTAACCCGTACACGTTCACCTACCCATACACGTACCTTTACCCTTACCTGTACATGTACCCGTAAACATACCCATACCCGTACACATGCATGTACCCGTTCACGTACCTGTACCCCAACCCGTACCCCTTACCCGTACACTTACACGTACTCTTACCCTAACCCGTACACGTACACCTACACGTTCCCTTACACATTCCCGTTTCCGTACCGTTACACGTACCCGTACCCGTACACATACCCTTACACGTGCCCGTACACACGTACGAAATTCAGTTGCATCATCTGCGGTGAACTACGAGTACCAGGATGTCCTACTGATCATGGAAAATTTCTACAACCCAACTACACGAATATGAGACACTGAGAAAGACGTGAAAAGACACAAAGAAACAGATGGCCTAGTGGATATGGCCGCGCACCATGAGGTTCGCCCTCGAGCGGGTGGCCAAGGTTCGATTCCCGCCTGTGGCCTGTTTCCCGCATGTCATTCCCCACTCTCTCACCCCATTTCCTGCTCTATCCACTGTCCTCCTCTATCTGATTAAAGGCAGAAAAGCCCAAAAAATATCTTAAAAAAAAAAAAAGATCAACTCAGAGTTCAGGGTTAACAGACTCAGAGTTTGTTTAACCAAGTTAGTGAAAGACTCCAGGGCTAAAACATGTACATGATATGCAACAAGTAAAAACAGCTGCTAATTTGTGACCACATCCTTACCTGCACTGCACACCAAGTCACATCTGATACTTTTCGCCTTAAACTTTACAAATCTTAACTTCTTTTGTAAACCTTAGTGCCCCATGAGGTCACTGTTGGTTCAGGAAGCACATTTAGATTTAGTTTTAGTTAGTTTAGTTTAACAGTTCATGAATCATTTGGTTGCTATAAACCTTTATTTGGTCACAAAAAAAACCCATGAGAAAAAAAAAGCACATATCCAGGGCTGAAAATACAGCAATAGATTCGATGAACCAAACCATCCCTTGAATGTGACATTTATAGCTACTAAACTTCATAAGAAAAATAAATCAACAGTTGGAGAGTGCATCGACATTAAAACATGTGCAAGGTGATAATTTATACACTCTGATAAATCATTAATGATACAAATTAACTGCNCAAATCTTAACTTCTTTTGTAAACCTTAGTGCCCCATGAGGTCACTGTTGGTTCAGGAAGCACATTTAGATTTAGTTTTAGTTAGTTTAGTTTAACAGTTCATGAATCATTTGGTTGCTATAAACCTTTATTTGGTCACAAAAAAAACCCATGAGAAAAAAAAAGCACATATCCAGGGCTGAAAATACAGCAATAGATTCGATGAACCAAACCATCCCTTGAATGTGACATTTATAGCTACTAAACTTCATAAGAAAAATAAATCAACAGTTGGAGAGTGCATCGACATTAAAACATGTGCAAGGTGATAATTTATACACTCTGATAAATCATTAATGATACAAATTAACTGCCCAAGACCAAGTTCTACTGAAAGATTAAAACTTTTCCAAAAATTACAAAACGTATAAAACAGGACTGTACAAAAGTCACACAACAGAAAAGCACCAAAAGGCTGAGACGGGTCTGATGGTCTTTAAAATTGTTCACCAGAACTTTTTCTCACATTTCACATTTGCATTCAGTCATTTTCAAATCAAGAAAAGCTTCATCTTGGCTTCAGTTTTCTGCTGAACTGGAGTCCGTAACATGTTCTACAAAGAAACGTGACGACTCTGATGACTGTGCTGGTTTGGGAACATCAGCTGGTCTTCAGGGAAAATCCCGAGCGAGGTTCTGCAAAGTGTTTTTTTCCAGACCGAGGCCGATGGTGTCGAGGTAGTGGAGGAACCTGGAGGAGGCAGAAACACCACAGTTTTTGTCAAATGCTAAACATTCGTCCCATCTGTTCATCTTCAGATGTTTTTAACTGTTTGTCAAGAGATTATTCCAAAATTATTTCACTGTGAAATATTAAAAAAACACTTTTTATTCTTAGAGAAATTACAAACACTTTGCTACAGCGTTCTGGTTCGGTCAGGGAGGTTCTGTTTGGTTCAGGTCACTGACCTGCGTTTGACTTTGCCCTGCTCTTTCAGCTGCTCTGATCTGCAGATGGTGCGAACGGCGGGCAGGTAGTCGAGTGCAGCTGCTGCCCTGTTTCCATGGAAACCAAACGCACCTTTGACAGTCAGACTCTTCAGGGTTCGGCTCCTTTGCTCGACCAGACTGCGACAGAAAAAAACACTCGTTCTGAAACTGGTGGGATCAGGATTAAACCGTTAATGAATCTTGTGCAGCGACTTGAAGTGCATCATGGGAGTTTGATCAGAAATTTCTGATTTTATCACAGATTTTATTGTTGCAAAGATCCCTAAAACTTTGTAGAGAAATTAACAACATTTCATTTACTAAATTCCACATTTAAAACCTTTTCCTGTGAGAGTTAATAAGATGGTTAGGGTTGGTGTTATTTTCTTTTCCTGGTGGAAATATTTTTTTAACAGTAATGAAATTATAAATGTTTATGACTTTGGTGAAAACACTGATCACTTTTTACTGTTGGAGCTGAGACTAAAACGACAGTGAAGGGTTTTTTATCTTAAAATTAAAAGGTTATTTCTTTTCCAAGAAAAGGAGAATTTGGATAAAATCCTTTAACTTCATTTTTACTCTGAGAACAAAAACTCTTGTGGAGAAAGTTAAAATAAAAACAGAGGGACTCACTGAGGGTGAGACGCGGCGACGTCACAAAGACTGAATTTCTCTCGGTGAGCAGACACAGGAAGTCTGAGTTCAGCGGCGACTTCCTTCCCGAGCTCGCCCTCCACTTTTTGGGCTTTTTCCCACGTCTCCGTCACTGAAACACGGCACTGATTGAAGCTGAGCGCCTCCACGGCGGCCGCCATCCCAGAGGCGAGCTCCCGTCTCGCCCTAACTCCTTGGTCCATCTCGGCTCTGGGCTCATCGTTCATCCCGTCTTTGATCGCTGCTCCAAAACGCCTCTGAGCACGCTCACTTCGCCCCACTTCCTCTGACAGGAAGGCGTCCAAATATGACATATCGTCCAAGAAGAGCGCCATCGAAGTCAAACACTGTGACACAGGGAGACGTTTTCCTCGCTCTTCGGGAGTGAGCGGCGTCCTCTTTCCTTTCTCCGACTCTAAACTCTGCGTGTTCTTCCTCACGTCAACAGCGTCTTTCTGCGATTCTTTGAGAGATAAAAACGTTTCCTCTGACTCAGAGAGCGATTCTTCCTGTGCAGCTAAACCGTGGCGTCTTCTCTTCTTCCTCATCCTGTCGGACATTTTAACTGGACTGATGTCGTCCGACCAATCAGACGATTCTGCCATTGAGGACGCCGGCGCGTCAGGACGACAGCTCTGTGAAGGCGGCGGTCTGTGAGAAGAGCTGGTCAGCTGAGTGCGAGGCAAAGGGAGGAGCAGCTCCATGTTGGAGTAAAGGAGGTCGACTCCTCGTCTCCTGCAGCTCGTCAGCAGCTCGAACTCTTCCTGCAGCAGAAAACTCTGGAAAAAAACAAGGATCAGACTCTTCTGGATCTACGTTTGAGGGTCATGGAGTTAAGGTCAGGGTTGGAGGGTTAGAGGGTTGGAGTTATAGAGTTAGGGTTATAGAGTTAGGGTTATAGAGGAGCAGTTATAGAGTTAGGGTTATAGAGGAGCAGTTATAGAGGAACAGTTATAGAGGAGCAGTTATAGAGTTAGGGTTATAGAGTTAGGGTTATAGAGGAGCAGTTATAGAGTTAGGGTTATAGAGGAGCAGTTATAGAGGAGCAGTTATAGAGGAGCAGTTATAGAGGANAAAAGGTTATTTCTTTTCCAAGAAAAGGAGAATTTGGATAAAATCCTTTAACTTCATTTTTACTCTGAGAACAAAAACTCTTGTGGAGAAAGTTAAAATAAAAACAGAGGGACTCACTGAGGGTGAGACGCGGCGACGTCACAAAGACTGAATTTCTCTCGGTGAGCAGACACAGGAAGTCTGAGTTCAGCGGCGACTTCCTTCCCGAGCTCGCCCTCCACTTTTTGGGCTTTTTCCCACGTCTCCGTCACTGAAACACGGCACTGATTGAAGCTGAGCGCCTCCACGGCGGCCGCCATCCCAGAGGCGAGCTCCCGTCTCGCCCTAACTCCTTGGTCCATCTCGGCTCTGGGCTCATCGTTCATCCCGTCTTTGATCGCTGCTCCAAAACGCCTCTGAGCACGCTCACTTCGCCCCACTTCCTCTGACAGGAAGGCGTCCAAATATGACATATCGTCCAAGAAGAGCGCCATCGAAGTCAAACACTGTGACACAGGGAGACGTTTTCCTCGCTCTTCGGGAGTGAGCGGCATCCTCTTTCCTTTCTCCGACTCTAAACTCTGCGTGTTCTTCCTCACGTCAACAGCGTCTTTCTGCGATTCTTTGAGAGATAAAAACGTTTCCTCTGACTCAGAGAGCGATTCTTCCTGTGCAGCTAAACCGTGGCGTCTTCTCTTCTTCCTCATCCTGTCGGACATTTTAACTGGACTGATGTCGTCCGACCAATCAGACGATTCTGCCATTGAGGACGCCGGCGCGTCAGGACGACGGCTCTGTGAAGGCGGCGGTCTGTGAGAAGAGCTGGTCAGCTGAGTGCGAGGCAAAGGGAGGAGCAGCTCCATGTTGGAGTAAAGGAGGTCGACTCCTCGTCTCCTGCAGCTCGTCAGCAGCTCCAACTCTTCCTGCAGCAGAAAACTCTGGAAAAAAACAAGGATCAGACTCTTCTGGATCTACGTTTGAGAGTCATGGAGTTAAGGTCAGGGTTGGAGGGTTAGAGGGTTGGAGTTATAGAGTTAGGGTTATAGAGTTAGGGTTATAGAGGAGCAGTTATAGAGTTAGGGTTATAGAGTTAGGGTTATAGAGGAGCAGTTATAGAGTTAGGGTTATAGAGGAGCAGTTATAGAGGAGCAGTTATAGAGGAGCAGTTATAGAGGAACAGTTATAGAGGAACAGTTATAGAGGAACAGTTATAGAGGAACAGTTATAGAGGAGCAGTTATAGAGGAGCAGTTATAGAGGAACAGTTATAGAGTTAGGGTTATAGAGGAACAGTTATAGAGGAACAGTTATAGAGGAGCAGTTATAGAGGAGCAGTTATAGAGGAACAGTTATAGAGGAACAGTTATAGAGGAACAGTTATAGAGGAGCAGTTATAGAGGAACAGTTATAGAGGAGCAGTTATAGAGGAACAGTTATAGAGGAGCACTTATAGAGGAGCAGTTATAGAGGAGCAGTTATAGAGGAGCAGTTATAGAGGAGCAGTTATAGAGGAACAGTTTGGTTTTTAGGTTCTAGATGAACTTATCACAAACCTCCAGCAGCTCCAACACGTCTCCCTCAGGTTTAATGTTCAGTCCCAGCATGCTTTGGGAGCAGCCGAAGTCACAAAGAGGAAACGCTGACTCTCCACCTGACAGAGAGAAAGAAAACAGAGAGAAAGAAAACAGAGAGAAAGAAAACAGAGAGAGAGCGAGAAAGAAAACAGAGAGAAAGAAAACAGAGAGAGAGCGAGAAAGAAAACAGAGAGAAAGAAAACAGAGAGAGAGCGAGAAAGAAAACGGAGAGAAAGAAAACGGAGAGAAAGAAAACAGAGAGATAGAAACGATTATCCACCTGTTTCTGGAGCAGTGGGTTCGACTCGTTAGCTGTTGCTGTTTTACCGAATCTGCTCGGGTTTTCCAGTCCAGTTTCTCTTTGTCCTCGTCCTGATCCTCCTCCTGCTCCTCCTCCTGTTGCTCCTCCTCCTCCTCCTCCTCCTGCTCCTCCTCCTCCTCCTCCTCCTGCTCCTCCTCCTGTTGCTCCTCCTCCTCCTCCTGCTGTTGCTCCTCCTCCTCCTCCTGCTGTTGCTCCTCCTCCTCCTGCTCCTCCTCCTCCTGCTCCTCCTCCTCCTGCTGTTGCTCCTCCTCCTCCTCCTGCTCCTCCTCCTCCGCTGCGAGTCCACAGCTGCAGCTGCAGTAAACTCTTTCTGACGTCGCAGCCGTTGAGTCTGAGCAGAGAGCTGACGTCTGATTGGTCGGTCCACACGTCCTCGCTCAAACACAGCAGCCTCAGGAAGCTGTTGACGTCGTCCTGCATCATCAGGAAACTGTTAAACTGTGTCCATCAACTTAACCCATAATATCCCAAAATATCCCAGCATGCTTTGGGGATTTCAGCCACTCACCTCTGAGGGGGTTTGGAAAATGATTTCTTCAAAGATCCCGTCAAACATCGAGCTGAAAGACGGATCTAAAACAGAAACAGGTTTAAAGCTTAAAGAACAAATTAACTTTTGGAGATTTTGATCCTTTTCCTTCCTCTCGCTCACCGCTGGTCGTGAGGACGACCGGTCGCTTCGTGGTCGTCATGAACATCTTAATGGCGGAGAGAAAACCTGAGTCTTCATCAAAAATCACATCCACCTCTTCAAACAGGATGAGGGAGGTGGCGCTCCTCCTGCTCTGCTCCTCATTGGTTCGCTCTTTCAGGGTGGTCGATGATGTCACTGCCGGGTCGTTGTGTTTTGTGGCTTTTTTCGGAGCGGCTGAATGAAGAGTGAGTGACAGGATGAACCTTTGATGAAAGTCCTGATGAAACAGAAACTTTGATCAACTCCAGGATAATAACTCACCTCTTTGCTCCTTCTTCGTTTCGCTGCTCGTGTGTTGACTCCCTCTGAAAAAACTGGCCAAAGATGTCGGAGCCAGTTTCCCTCTTTTAGCTCCTCGAGGAGACTGAGGAGTTTTCCTGGGGGAGGAAACCGTCCGACGAGGAGAGTTGGTTTTCCCTGCAAGATAAAGAAAAAACCAAACAATTCAAGTGGATGTTTGAGTTCAATTAGAAAAAAATAATCTGAGTTTTAACCCAAAAACAAAATCTGAAGGAAAAAAAAATTCAAGAACTGTTTCACTGCACTTATAGCTGTTTAAATTTACTTTAATTATTCTTACATTTATATATTTACTGTTATAATTTATATATTTACCTCCATAAGTCATGAATTAATTTTTAGGGTTTATATCTTTACACTGCTTGATGCACTTTGGTTCATGTTGAGGTAAAAGTGCTTTTATTTTGACAGGGTACATAAATACTTCCTCTAAATAAAGGTGAAGAAAATGAAAAAAGACGGATATCTTTTTTCGGTTGGTTGTTTTGTTTGGAAGCATCAGCGCCCCCTGTGGGTCTAATGTGACACCTGTCTGCAGGTGTGCAGACGTTTACCTCATGTTTTCTGAAGCAGAGACACTGAGGTTCATCAACAAATGAATGTCTGATACAGATGAAGGTTAACAAAGTGAAAGGTTGATTCAATCTCACATTCAGGTGTAAAATCTTCACCTGCTGCTGATTTGTTTTTTAGATCCACATTTATCTCAAGACAAAGATGAAAACTTTTTCAAACAGAGCGACCAAAGTCTGAACCTGTTCTGACCCTAAACTGCACTTTCACGTTGTTTCCCGCTTTCTCTGACGTGTCTGTTCGTTTGTGTAACGGCAGCAGCTGCTCTGATCTTACGGGGGGAGGAGCCAAGCCGCATGTTCCCGCCGCTCGAGCCGTAGCTGCTGAAGAACGTGGGTTTGTGAGCGTTGATCCCCTGAGAGTCGACCACCTGGTGAGACTGCGTCGCTTCTTTGAGCTGAGACAGAATAAGACGACCGCTCCTCTGAGACGAAGAGTTCACCTCAAACACCTGAGAGAAAGAAAAGAGCGAACAAAGGTCTGAAAACAAGGACCCAGAGTTCAACCTGCAGTGGGAGATGAAGCTGTTTAAATTCCTCTGAAGCCCAAAAAGAAAAATGGATTCAGAAACTTCATTCACTGCAAGGGTTTCATTTTTCTCAATTAATCCAGAGGTTTTAAGAAAAAGTCAGTTTGAGACTCAAACAGAAACATCAGCGTCCGACTCCTGCAGAGTTGTGGTAAATCTAAACGACAAAGAAATAATCAAACACCTTGAATCCCAGCTCCTGAGCGCAGGCGTAAACCGCAGCAGTTTTTCCCACGCCGCTGGGTCCCGTGATGAGCATCGTGTTACACAACATGTGGTCTCCGTCCAGAGAAGGGTCCTCTCCACAGTCCCAGTCTGGGTCTGGACAAAGAGGAAAGAAGTTTTCAGGGGCCACATGAGGTTTTCTAAGAGATTTCAGTTACACTATGGAATTTATGATGATCCAGATGCACAACAACAACAAATACTCCTGAGAGGAATAAAAGCAGTTTCTGTGCAAATGATAAACACTTTTGCCACTAAAGTTTGTTTTTTCTCTGAAAATTTTTTGGGAAAAATATCAATCTCATCTCTAACCGTTGCTGCCTTCCTCTTGTTTCTTCTGTTTTCTTCTCTCGTCTCGGTCCACGCTGAGTTTCCACTCCTTCAACCAGCTGCTCACAACAGGAAAACAGGAAACTTTAGACGTAAATCTCCTTAAACTGCACTGATTATCTCTGCATCCACAGCTGAAATCACTTGGTCACTGAGTGAATAACAGTTATTCTGCAGGAAGGTGAAAGCTCACCTGTGCAGCCTCCTGACTGAAGCGGCGTTCCCGACTACGTCCTTGGAGCTGTGAGGCTGATATTTGTCCGTCCATAACACGTCCTCCTGCTGCTCCTCTGTCAAACAAACAGAGTCTGAGTTCAGAGCTTTGCAGGAGAAAAACTGAAGTTTGAGGACCAGTGAAAATGACTGATTCAACAAAAGGAGCTAAAAACTCCAGAAAATGATCAGCTGAGGCTGTTTCCTGGTCTTCAGGTGAGAAGGGAGCACTTTTACCTGAAGCTTCATTTCTCTCTGTCTGCTCCTGCTCTCGTCTTGTTCGGCCTCCTTTTTTCGCCGGTTCAGGTGTGGAAATCTCTGAGGAAGTCGAGCGTTTTTTCTTTGCCGCCTTCACGCTCATTTCTTCTTCATCCTCTCTCCTCTTCCTCTTCCCTCTGACTGATTCAGCTGGCAGTGACGCGTTCGGTGCTTTGGCTGCAGTCAGCCCTGCTTCTAAGAAAGAAAAATATAAACACAAATTATAAACACTCAAAAAACCTGAATGGGCTAACCCAATCATTTCTGAACTCCACTTCAAGCATTTTTTTCTGTTGATGCTTTTCAAGAAAAAACTCCAGTTCTGAAAAAATGAAGCTGATGAAAACAACCTGTGATGAAGCTGAAGTTTCATTGCTTCATTCTGTTTAATCGTTTGTTTGCACACTGACCTGAGCTCTGCTGCTGCGCGTGGTCACGGCGTCTCTTCAGGAAACCGCTCATGAACATCTGAACAGGAAACTGAGGGTTTGAGGCTCTGACCTCCTCCATCAGCCGCTGAACGACTCTTTCACAAAACCCAGGCCTCCAACCAGAAACCTCAAACATTCATAAAACACCAGATAAAACTGTCTGAGCTTCACACGATGTCAAACACCAACACCACATTTTTCACATCCATGAAGAAAATCTGATGTTGAAGCTCGAGTCAGAACGAACACAGAGTTTAAATCTTTGATGTTTATGTGGTTTCTGCCAAAAACACATGTAGTTGATGATGTTCAGAGAGGATGAGGAGAGTTACACACACACACCTGTTGACCGAGGGTGGAGTGTGTTGGTTCAGTCTTCACACACACCGGTCCACAGACAGGTGGCGCTCCGCCGCAGGTTTGGCTCCATGACGCCTTCAGGTGACTCAGAGACTCCGGCCATGACAGACTCCACAAACCACAATCTGTGCAGGAACAAAAAAAAGTTTCTCCTTCAGACTCTGGTACCTCCTTCCTGATTCACCTTTACCTGTCGCCATGGAGACACTGAAGTTTCCTCCTTCAAAAACATTGGTCAAAGAGGAAGATCTCACCGTTTGGTCGCTGCTGTACGTGAACCACAGGCTGAAAGGACGAACAGGACAGCGAGTACGCCTCTTTGCTCGCTGCAGTCTTGGCGAGCTGTTTCCTGAAGGACTCAGGCAGACCGCTCTTTAAGAAATCCCTGCGGGCCCTGAACTCCTCGCCATCATGGTGGCTGTTGTCGAAAATGGGAATGCTCGCTGACGTCTTACCGACAGATTTTTCAGAGAGCAGAGTGGACGTTTTGGAGCCTGTGAAGAAGAAACGCCCTAACGTCAGCTCAAAGTTTTTAAAGCAAAAAGTTTTCTTCAGGTCTGAATTTGACTCAGGACTTTTCACCTGTTTGAGCCTCTTTTTCCACAGGTGCAGCTTTTCCCAGAACGTCGTTCAGACTCCGTAAAGACTTCTGGGTTTTTAGCTTCTCTGACGTCGCCTCAGGAGCCGCTTCATCCTCCAAACAAATCACAGAGTCCTGACAGAAATAATATAAACAACGAATAATATATATATAAAGACTTTTCCTCTGTATTTTTGTGCTGTGATGGAAAACAGCTGCAGTCAAAACTCTTGTTTTCAAATCCAGATAAAACTGACAGTTCCTTCAGTATTAAAAGTTTTTTTTTAGGAAAAAAATAAACATTTTTCTTGACTGAAGCAAAAATATTACTCCCTCTGTTTTCATTTTTACCTGGACAATAACTTTTCTGAGTTTGTGTCTTTGTAGACATAAATATTAATCAAACAAACATTAATTTTTAAGAACTTTTTCAGCCAAAATAACGAAACACTCGTGTGAATTGATCTCATGTTGTTTTGTTGGAACAAAAGGGGTTAATAAAATGTTACCTCGTCCTCACAGAAATTCCTCTTGGTGTTTGCCGTCGTTCGTGACGATCGCCTCAGCGCAGTGTCAGCTTTTTTACAATGACCAACCACTTTAGCTTTTTCCACTAACTTCTGTGCACGTTTCCTTTTCTGTGCGTCAGTAAAAACCTGAAACAGAACGAGAGCATTTTCACCTCGTTTGCCCAGAAATGTTGTGAAAAGTCTTTAATCTCCACTGACTCAGATCAGGCACAAATAAAAAAAACACGACTTTACTCACCTTACGATCCTCAGGAGGGTTTGAGACACTTCGATCCTCAGCCGTGGAAACGTTTCTATGAAGTCGAGTAAATCTAATCCTAAATGAAGAAAAATGATTTAATTATGATTATGTTGTTAGATTAAAATCATTCAGAGGAAAACAATCACGAGATCATACTTTCCCACAGTCCGGTTACTCTGTGCCAAAACAGTATTTCAAGATTTATTTTGATTCACGTGATATTACTTTATGAGGCGTCACCTGATGGGGCTTTGTTTTGTGGAGGGGGGGCTCATTATTTCAGCCACAAAGACTCCGTGTTTGAACCTGCGTCTCTTAGAGCTGGACACGGATGCGGGACTTGGATCAGGATCAATGTCGTCCTTTGACTCGTTGGATTTTTTGGATTTTCTGAAAGGAGTTGTCTGCCTGGACTCATGTGCTTTTGTAAAAGCTGCTTCCTTTCTAGACGGCCTTAACGCTGGGGGGCAGGACGGCCTTAACGCTGGGGGGCAGGACGGCCTTAACGCTGGGGGGCAGGATGCTGAGGTGACAGGAGACTCTTCGTCATTAACTTTCTCGCTGGTAGAATCTGGATCCAGATGAGAAACGGGCTGAGCCTCTTTCTCCTCATCATCTCTCAGTTCATCTTTTCTCCCTGGTTTCTTTTTTACTGCTTTGTTTTCTGGAGAAGCATCAGGCTCTTGATCCACAGAAACTAAATCTTCCAAGACTTTTCCAGGAACTTTTTCCACCTGTTCAGAAGCGTTTTCTCCTCCATGCTTCAGCTTGATCTGGCTCTTGGAGGTTTTGGTTTTGGGCCCGTCCAGGCTCGGCTGTTTAAACGCAGCCATGAACTGCTTCCTCTCGACCTCGCTGCACTTGGACGCAGATTCCCCGTCGAGCACAGCGAGCTCCAGATCTTCCTCCTGAAGGACCACGTTGGATTTTCGTTTGAAGGCCGGGGAGGAAGCAGGAAGTTGTATCTGAGCCTCTGTGTGACTCTGAGTAGATGTGAAAATGCTGGAACTGGTCGTTCCTTTCCTTCGGTTAAAGATAGACGCTAACTTTGCGTCCACTGTCGCTGTGTCGCGTTTGTGAGAGACTGCGTGAACTTCAGCCCGAATGGTGACGGTTCGGGGTGAAACCTGGAGAGAAGGTTCTGCAGACGCTGCGTTTTCTTCAGCTTTGGAGATTTCAATCACATCCATTTCTTCCTCTGATGTGATTTCAGTGTTGTCTTCTACATTTGTCACATCCTCTCTCACTCTTTCATGACTCTGCAAAAAATCTTCATAAGAGATGGTGACCGTGCCGTTGATCTGAGAGTCGTCACCGACCTCTGTACCAACATCACACGCCGACGCCTCCTCCTTCTTCTCCTCCTCCTCCTTCTCCTCCTCCTCCTCCTCCTCCTCCTCCTCCTCCTCCTCCTCCTCCTCCTCCTCCTCCTCCTTCTCCTCCTTCTCCTCTTCCTCCTCCTCCTTCTCCTCTTCCTCCTCCTCCTCCTCCTCTTTCACCTCTGCATCCTTTCCCTTTGGTTGCTGCACTTTCCTGTAACTTCTTGCAGTTGCTCTGGATTGTTTTGATTTGTCTTTCGGACTTAAATTAGACTTAAACTCAGTACATTTGATTTTCACGTGTTTGTTTTGTTTGGGATCTTCATTGTTTTCATCTCTTTCATTCTGCTCTGAAATAACGCCTTCTGTGTTTTTCCTCTCTGATGTTCCTGCAGACAAACGGGCCTCGGCGCTGATCAGGACCAGCAGAGCTGCTGTGTCACTACCCAGAATGCCACAGCTGCTTTCTGGTGTCTCTGCAGAGTTTGGGCGCACGTGTTGCTCTTCTTTATTCTGGACTCTTTCTTCTGAAGCGACGTTTTCAGACTCCACCAGTTTTCTGGCTGCTCTGCTGGTCTTTCTCCGTTTCTGAGGTTGAGCGTTCGTCTCTTTCGCTGCATTTTTTTCTGCGAGCTGTGACGTCTCAGTGTTTGGGTTTTTCTGCTGTGGTGAGCGTTTTTTCTCCGTGGACAGAGAAGCTTTACGGTTAAAGTAGTCCATGATGTTGTTGGAGCGTGGAGGTGAAAAGGGTTTCTCTGCCGGTTTGGGCACAGGTGAGAAATAGTTTGTGATTGTCTTGACAACAGGACTCCCAGAATCTTTGACAGATTTCTTACGAGGCTGTAAAAAAGTGACAAAGTTAGTTTCATGATTTGACAAAAAAAGAGTAAAGATAACTCTGATACCGCTGAAACAAATTCAGAGAAAAAGAAGAACCTGGGTCTCAAAGTCCTCCATGACAGAGGCCATCGCCACAACACCGGCCATAATTCAACAAACCTAAAAAAAAAAAAAAAAAAACAGACGTGGGGGGTTATACATGTGCAGGAAAATCCTGGATCAAAACAAAGAAATTATGACTCTGCAGTTGGGTCAATGCTCTGCTCATTATTATTTCTCTCCATTTTACATCGAAGGACGAGCAACAACAATCCTGAATCAAATTCAATCACAACAACAAAAAAAGTTTCTAAACTGAAAACTGGTTACACCAGCTTCATGTTGGGGCTTTGTTTCTTTATCTCAAAATTAAATTAACAAAAAAACAAACAGGCTGGTTGATAAAACAAACACTTGTTAATCCCTATTTGAACCTGATGAGTCAAAAATTTAATATTCAAACCAATAAAACGTGAGATAATAATGGAAATGGGTTGTTTTTATTAAACCTGAAAACAAGATAAGATTAAATAGATCATGGGGACAGTGAACTGACAGGACTTCTGTTCATGTTAAGCAGGTGTTTACATGCTTTTTACAACATTTTATCAGAGTTTGTGACATTAAGTCTCATTGAGCTCCAGCTTTATTTACTTTAACCAGTTTGGATAGAAACTGATATAAACACATGAATCAGGATCAGTTTCAAATCTGTTTTTTCAGTTTGGTTAGAAATGACAAAAGATTGTAAACACTCACCGTAGATGCAGAAAAAACTGTTTCATAAACTTTTCTGGGTCAAAGTGTTTCTGTTTCCCTCAGTTTGACTCTGAGACAAAAATCTGCTCATGGTTTCAGGAACATAACCAAAACTTAAATCCTAAATATCAACTTTAAACCTAAAACTTTAAACCTAAAACCTTTAACCTTAAACTTTAAACCTAAAACTTTAAACCTAAAACCCTAAACCTAAAACTTTAAACCTTAAACTTTAAACCTTAAACTTTAAACCTAAAACTTTAAACCTAAAACTTTAAACCTAAAACCTTAAACCTAAAACTTTAAACCTAAAACCTTAAACCTTAAACTTTAAACCTAAAACCTTAAACCTAAAACTTTAAACCTTAAAC
>RPOG01003696.1:0-57910 GCA_008086565.1 Thalassoma bifasciatum | reverse complement strand
TGATTTGATTGTATACTCAGAGGTAATCCACCACTTGACTAGTGTGACTCTCAAAAGCGAAGGACAACACATCCAAATGCACACACACTCGCACAAACACACCGATACATCACAATATTACCCAACATATTCAATTTCCATTTCATTTTCTCTTCCACTGCATCATCAAACTGTTTAACCTGGAGTCACACTTTCCTCTCTGCCTCACACCGTTTAGCCCACTCTGTGGATAGAGGAAACAGAAAAAAAATGGATTTATGTCTCTGACTGCTGACTGTACTGAAATGAGCTCACATGTTTAATGCACTCTACATTATCCTCCTGTTGTTTATCTGGTGTATATGCCTGTTCATAAATTGGTCTGTCAGACCAGATCAGTCAGACTTTGTTACTTTTACTTTCCACTGCAGTAAAAAATGATGCTTTTATGGTACAGTAAGTGCCAGGTTGAGGATGTTTTTGTTTTTGGTTAAATCTTTTATAAAGAGAATTTACACTTTTTAAATGAAACAGGACTGAGTGTTTGATCCAATCTATGAACCATGTGTTTGATAAAGTAAACTGTTGTTTGCTTAGAATGTGTTTTTACAAACGCTTTTGCAAATTGAAATAAATGCAGTTTATGTCAAATGGAAAGAAAAATCCAAGAGCTACCCAAGTACTGTAGAAACAGGAGACTGCTGCATAAGTGGTTGGCTATAACAATGTTCACTGGATAAATAGCACTTTTGCACTGAAGGACCCTGAGACTTCAACAAGATTTAAAATGACAGTAACAGTGCCAAAATAGATTTCTTCTAAATGCTTTTTCTTAGTATTCATGGTCAGATATGTGTTTTTTTCTGCTGAAAAGGATTTCTATGGTTTATTTTGTATAAATATTGGACCCTGGAGCTGGACTGTCTGACAGAAAATGGAGGTTAGAGTTGAAGAAAGCTAAACAGGAGAGTGATAGAGCACAGGGCTAAAACATTGGTTAAGCTGTTTGTGATGTTGTCCATTCCAACCCACATGCAGAAGTTATACTGCAGTGATCTGGTTGGAGTGGGTACACTAGTAGGACGTAACCAGGATTCACTTACATTACACATTACAGACACATCTCAGAGCACTGGGCTGTGAGGAACGCTAAACAAATAGTCTGCTCAACTTCTCGACACTAAACTACCAGCTGAGTTTACAGAGTTTGCTTGTCCCCATATTTAAAAGAATAACTCTGCATAACTGTCAATAAATTCATTTCGTGTTTATTACAATTCATTACATTTCCAGTAAGCAGGCAGTATTAATTATATATCATCTACAATTGTCAAGTTGATAAAAATAACTAATTATGGCAATTTCAGTGATGTGTTTCATTTGGATCTACTTGAAAAAAAGTTGTTTCATGTTTGGTTGGAACACAACTTTAGGTGCATTTCTAATTTGCATAGTCTTCACTTTAAATACAGCATTTTGTGTTAGGATTATGTGCTTTTTTGGCACAAAATAATTTTATACAGAAAAGCAAGCTCCTTAATTCAGAAAGAAGCATGCTTTGAAAAGTTCTGAAATTCCAAGTGATATTCTAAGGAAGTAGGACTCTCACTATCTATTGTTTTTTTGTTTTGTTTTGTTTTTCCCAGTAACTTTTTAAATTCATGTTTTTAGAGCTAGTTTAGTTGCACCTTGTGGTGCGTTATCTTCTCTGTAGAGACACTGGTTCACGCCCAAACTGGGGTCCTTTTGGCTTCACCTGGCCACCACTTGAATGCAGTTTACTGTTTGTGAGGGTGAAGCTGTTGGGCCATGGCACTTGAAGCTCTTTTGATAAGAACTAGAACAATGAACTAGAAGTGCCTGTGTATTAGGGGTTAAGCACTGTGAGGGCACCCTCTGCCTGGGAGGTAACGGTCACATACAAGGCGTGCTCTGGTACAACGCTCGGAACCTTTGGGACAAACTTCCCCTCTGTCCGGCAGAAACAGGAATTGGGTGTTGCCATGGTTTCACAGCGAAGTCTTACGGGAGTGAGAAGCCACTGTGCGCCTGCAAATGATGATGGTTGTGCATTTATGTTTTTCTCTTTTTGTGCTTCATAAAGTTATATTAGTTTAAACAGGTAAATTATCATTTAATGCACAAGCAAAGGTTAATTCAATTTATTGTAATTTCATCATTATGTCATAAAACAAGTTGTTGAAAATTATAATAATTACTATACTGCAAATACAATACAATATTTTCAAATGTCAGAGCAGCAATAAGCATCTTTTTTGTTGTAACTTAAGTTTGAGTTGAAGTTTCACAAGTACATCAAAAACAACATTAAATTAGATAAAATTCCGTAAAATTAACACAAAACAGGGCGCAGATGGCCTAGTGGATTAGGTCTCACACCACAAGGTTTGCCCTCAAGCGGGTGGCACAGGTTCAAATCTGGCCTGCGCCTGTTTCCCGCATGTCATTCCCCACTCTCTCCCCCTTTCCTGCTCTATCCACTGTACTCCACTATCGAATTTAAGGCAGAAAAAGCCAAAAAAACATCTTTAAAAAAAAATTAATTGCGACATGACTTTAGTAGCCTTTATCACTTAAGTGATGAAATTCGCCCAATTAATGTGTCTAAGTTTGTTAAATTACTTTTATTTTTTTATCCTTAGAGAGCAGAGGACTTGTTGCAATGAAACACAGCCCCCACCCCACCCAACCTTCCCAATCATGATTCTGCGGAACGATTCATAAATCTGTGTGAAGCAGACGGTTCAGATCGGATACGTCAGGCACAATTAGGTATGCAAGTGTTCAGCTCGTCAGCATCAGAGCAGACTTGCTGGTGGAGGGTTTTATAGCCACTAACATCTACCTGATGATCGGTGTAAGACGGACTAAATATGGTGAACCCTCCACAAGGATGTGCAAATGGAGGGGTAGTAAGTAGGAGGGGTGTGTAGTGGGCGGTTTGAAAAAGCCCTTATCATTTGTTGAGTCACTTCTCTGACAATTATCTGGTTTCTCTCTCTTCCCTCTCCATCCAGCTCCAGTCCTTCCTTCAGGTCAGCGTGTTCCAAGTGCGGGTGGACGAGTGTCCCACATCAGAGTGTGGCGGAGCTGGAGGCTGCACCACCGTCCTCAACGTACGGGAGACGCCCACAGTGGTGGATTGTGGGACCATGAGTCTCGTCTCTGTGACAGTGGAATCCACAGCTGTGTGCTCCTGCCCGGG
Organism: Thalassoma bifasciatum; assembly: GCA_008086565.1. NCBI lineage: Eukaryota > Metazoa > Chordata > Actinopteri > Labriformes > Labridae > Thalassoma > Thalassoma bifasciatum. The sequence continues at coordinate 54,705 of RPOG01003696.1, read as the reverse complement.
TAGAGAGCAGACTCATCAGCCCTGCAGTGCATATCCCAGAAACCCCTGCTTCAATGGAGGCATGTGTGTGGACACTCAGCACGGATACAGGTGAGTTTCAAGTCAAACCATCAACCAAAACTGAGACAAAGTGACGAACAAACACCCTCTCCAACAAAGAGAACTAGTGAGTACAAAAAATGTTGAACCTTGTATTCTCCAAGGTCTGAAGTTTGTAAGAATTTGAACAAATGAAGAGAGTCAGGTTTTGAGGTAATAACTTTTTCATGTAACCTCAAAACATTTAAGAACTGGGACACTGATGACAAAGTGTCTGAGTGATTTAGTGGAGGTTGAGCAAGAAAAATAAGTCTGAGTATGACAGGTATTTATTTAAAAGAAATAAAAGATATTAATATGAAAGTACAATGATGTAATTTTCTGAAACAAATTACTTGTCATGTTATTTTTAAAGCTGTAGCTCCATTTCAGTGTCAAATTAACATGACACTTGCTAAACAAAACACTACATGAACACCGTTCAGACTTTGATTTGACGTACAGGTCCTTGATCGGTCCCACATGTTACATTTAATCCCTATTTTCCTCAGAAATAACAGGAAAAAAAGAAGGCTGGTGTCCATTTTTCTCTGAACTTGTTGTCTAGACTAGCAGAAAGATGAAATGAGAAAAAAAAGAGAGCGAGGGGACAATAGGAGTAATAGACTAGTGATGGAAAAATCACAAAGAGAGCAAAGGGTGATTCAGGACATGATTGTACACCAGAACGGCTCTCTGTCTGTAGACTCGTGTGTTTACTCTCCTCGCTCCCTCTCCTCACGTTAGTGTGTGAGTGTGTTCGTATGTTTAAAGATTAAAGTTGAAGCCATGCGAGGAACTCATTTAACACTTCAGGCTATTCTTTTTATTTGTGTGACCGGAGTGTTACTCTCTCGCTCTCTGTTTTTGTTCTTTCACCGGCTTTGGCTGGTAAACGCCTGAAAATACTTGCAAAGATGTATTTCTTGTTGCCTTTGGGGAAATTGGTTTGGAGCACAGTCACAAGACTCTTCACTACATATACCACAACATATGGATAACCTTTTCACAAAGCCATAACAAAGAGAGTCTATAAGACGTGGACATGGTTGCTGTGGTGTCACCCTTTGGTTTGTGGATTGCCCTTATAAAGCTGTGGGATCAGGTGGAGCAGCACAGGGAGAAGAAGTGTTATTTAAGAAAACGCTGCAGTTTTACAGTCTGTACTGAGGGTTTGGCTGAGTTACAGCTAACATAACAGCTTCCCACAGACTCTGAATATTAAATTAGTGATGTTAGCTGACTCTTTACTTATCAGAGAAATAAATGAGGGAGTCACTGATTTACAAATGAGTTACAGAGGACACTGTGTATTATAAACACAGTGAAACATCCAAGCTTCAATCATATTTGTGCAGCATAACAACAGATAAGTTACAGCTGTCAAAAGTCATCACTGGTAATGCGGCGTTACTTTGCATGGGAAAAGATAGAGTATCACTTTTTCATAGGTCTTTCAAACAATACTCAAACCATAGAGCGAGACCATCTGGGTCAAAATGTCCATATGAACCTTCACAGTCCATGGAATGATAGATCACTGACTGATATTGAGTCAGAGATGAGTTTTATATTTTTTTTTTTCAAGGCCTTTTGTATATCGTCCATATTATGCCCTTTTAGAAGCTTTATATGATTAATAGTAGGGATGGGAGTAAAAAAATGCAGTCACATATGAATCTGGATTTTTGTTTCTATGATTTTGAAAACGATTTTTTGATCAAAAATTGATTTGTTTCTCCAAATGTAACTGTTTTATTTGACTCTTTAACCTCTTAGTTCACACTGTTGCACCTGTGCGCCATGCCATTCTTCTGATGAAGTATAAACACTCAACGCCTTCGTCAAACATCAGAAATCGTTACCGTGTTGAGAAGGCTTAGATTCCTCACATTTCGGCTGCGAGGTTCGTTTTACAGTTTACTCGACTGAAAAAACGTTATTAGTGAAAGAATTGCTCAAGTGGTGATCACAAAAACTGTGGTCAACAACAGGGTCCTGACGTCTCGTCTGTAGCCCCCACCTCAAATATTCACTCTTCTCTCCACCAGAGGAATCTAGAGTTCAAACATCAAAAGTGTTGTTTCATCAAATTATTCCAAGTGGTAAAAGTGGTTGTCATGAGGCTGCTAAAAGCACAAAATGCAGGGTAAACCAATAATCATTTTGCGTCCCACTCTGCTGTATAGTTGTAGCTGTAGTTGTTGCTGTTGTCTCCATGATCTGCTTTTTAATCTCCATTGTGTCATGTTTTGTGCTATAGATAGGTAGACAGTGAAACTGAATTGCCTTCCTGGAATTAGTAGAACATTCTGAATTTGAGACCCTGGTGTTTGAGGCCCACCCTCCAATGTGCCATGAAGTAGTTAAGGAGACACTGAAGTGATGTCCTTGTTATTTCAGTAAGTCTTGTAAAGATCTCAGTTAGAGCCCAACCGATATGGGATTTTGGAGCCCATGCTGCTACCAATACTGGGGGCAAAAAAAAAGCCGATATCCCATATATCAGCTGATACATGAAGTAAGAACATTGATATGCACAGGATATACACTGTACATGAATACAAATTGTTATAATTCCTAAAATATGATTCAAGAAAAAGGATCAGGACTTGAAAAATTAAAACAATGGGATGTTTTTATAAACTAATACATTATGTGTTTTTAAAAGACTCATTCCCAAAAACATCTAAGCATTATCAATTAGTCATATTTACTCGCCACTGAAAAGTGTCATCCTCCATTTAATGCAAAGGACTAAACTAGATTTTAAGTAACAATGTAGCTACTTTCAAAACATGCAATGAATAAAATGACAACAAAATGCTTTGAACGTTTCAAAGTGATTTCGATGAAGACTCCAACCTGTGAATTTATTAGCTCAGGTTAATCCTTGATTGCGTTATGAAGTGAAGTGAGACTCTGCAATTAATGGTGGACATGAGAGTTAACAGTTGCATATATCGTTGGTTAACAAAGATGCAACTTACGCAACGTTAAAACGCCACATTATAGTCTTATATTAGATGAAAAAAAAGTTTATACAGCGGCTACATAATGGGCGATGTTAATTAATCAATGACACGCTATAATCTGCCTATTAATCGGCCTGAATGATTAATTGCTCGGGCTCTAATCGCAACCTGCTGTTAGCACAGACCATTTTGTTAAGTTTACAGATGTGTATTGGTTTGAATATCTGCACACATTCAGATGTAGTATCTATTTAGATTTGTCCACGTTTCAAATACTGGAAAGTGTTATCACCCTATTTAAATGTTTCATCTGTTGCTCTAGGACTTTTTCAGATGTGTTTTTCCTTTTGAGTACATTCTGTTTTTCTTTAGGAAACATGTTATTGTGATTGTCCTGACAGTAAGTTCTTCTTTCAGGAGGAAAAATGCATTGAAGAATAAATCATCCTTGGACAGTTAAGTTGTGTGAATCTGTCTAACATCAGTGGGCTTGTCAACACCTGCACTGCTCAGCTAATCCTGTCTTTACCTTCAGGGCAAATAGATACATCAGTTGTAGAGAAATCCCAAGCAGCTCCTGTTTGTCACTGAAAAAGAGAGCACACATTGATTTAAAGGGCCTGTCCTGAGGTTTGGATTCTCTCTCAGAGCATCAGGATCAGTAAACATCTTGTACTGGAAATTCTATGCCAACATTTAGCCTCTGGCTGATACAAAAAACCCTCACTACTCAGGCTTAGATGGTCTCCTGAATTTCCTCCAGATGAAACTATCTGTCCAAAACGGGATGAGTTATTTGGTGATGAATGAGAGAATAAAGGAGTAGATCAGACTTGGCAGCTGTTGTGCATATCCCAATTACACAGCAGCTAAAATATACTTTGATATTTTACGATAAGGAGAGCAGGAGGGGAAAGAGATGTGAAAGGAGGAATTAAAGGAAATTAAAGGAATGAGCATAATCTCAAAGCATATGCTTTTGAGACTTTGCTGGAAATATGGGGATAGTTTGTGTGTGACTGTGCCTGCGTGTATATGTGCTGTTCAGTATGGAGGAATATTCCCCCTCAAAGGATGTCAGTGATTAAAAATGTTGAAGAAATGAACAGTTCAAAACAAACAGTGCCACTAAAGGGAACTTTTATTTGATGTGATGGTTGCTCAAACAAATCCCAGCTCTTAATTTGAAAATCCCTAATCTTTGCACTCTTGTTCTGTGGAGTTTTTAGTTTGATCACATTGCAACAGGAGGTAAATGTTTAAAACTAAGTTGCATTCAGAGTCTTTAAACACACTAAAGGGAAAAAAGAAGCAGCTGTTTAAAGCTGTAAAAGCTGAGCATTTGTTTTCATTTGGGTCATAAATGTGAACATGGTGAGGGTGTGAATTAACTAATTGTTTACTCACCTTTATTTTATGGTCGAGTCATGTGATCTTAAGCTGCCATGAAGACACAACATGACTACGTCCAGTCACCAAAATTTGTAAATGTTTGAAATTCAATGTTTAATTCCTCAAGTTGCAAATTCTGAGATGCCCTTAAGATAACCTAAGCCACTTTATCCTGGAACTTTTAGTGAAGATTCAAAGAAAATCATAATTTATGCTTCGGTAAGGAAGCTTGTGTGCCATGACATGTATCACATCCATCATGAATTGACTGATAAGTATTTTCATCCCATTCAGCCTTGATGAGGAGCAGATAGAGCCCTGTAGGTGCTTTTCAACCACAGGAACTAGAGTCTACATAGTGTTCTGGGGTGAGTTTCTACTCCTTGGAACAACTATGCCAGCAAGCTAAATGCAGAAAATTTCTCATAAGATGCAGGTGACTTGGTTTAATACCGTCTAACAGAGGTCTTCTTTGAGCCTGATAGTGTGAATGTGTGTCTATCAGCACATGGTGTTCCAGTTTAAAGAGTGACCACGTAAACTGAGGACCTTTAGCTGAATGTGTCAGTGGTTATCCAATGTACAACAGCTGATGAAACACAGAAGAAGTCCTCAGGAACGAATCCTGTTTCAGCCTTTAATATGTCTATAGCATATTAACTTTTTATTATGGTAATCCAAAGCCATTTGGAATGATGCCTCCTTCTGAAAGTGGTCAATCATTTATGAAACCGAAACACGAGTCCATCTCTGTCATCTTCACGCTTTACACAGCAGAGCGGTTGAACTGTTTTTGCCTCTTTAACCCTTTGGTGCATAGTGGTCACTACAGTGGACACCTATTTAAAAGTTATTTACTCTGAAATTAAGTGGTTCATGTGGTGGAGATTCATATTTGCCTGGGTCAGGATATTTTTATTCTTCTTAGGGCCTGAAAAAATGTTTTCAATTTTTTTTCTAAACATACAGTATAGGCCAAAAGTTTTGACACACCTTTCATTCACTGTGTTTTCTTTATTTTCATGACTATTTACATTGTAGATTCTCACTGAAGGCATCAATAATATGAATGAACACATGTGGAGTTACGTACTTAACAAAAAATATGAAATGACTGAAAACATAATTTATATTCTGGTTTCTTCAAAATAACCACCCTTTACTCTGATTACTGCTTTGCACCCTTTTGGCATTTTTCAAGAGGTCGTCACCTGAAATGGTTTCACTTCACAGCTGTGCCTTATCAGGGTTAATTAGTGAAATTTCTTACTTTATTAATGGGGTTGGGACCATCAGTTGTGTTGTGCAGGAGTCAGGTTAATACACAGCCGACGGCCCCATTGGACAACTGTTAAAATTCACATTATGGCAAGAACCAATAAGATAACTAAAGAAAAACGAGTGGCCATCATTACTTTAAGAAATGAGGGTCAGTCAGTCCCGAAAATTGCAAAAACTTTAATGGGAATGAGACGGTGTGTCCAATCTTTTGGCCTGTACTGTATATTTTTTTTAAAAAAGTAATAGACGAACATTTGATGATGAAAAAGCTTATAAAGTATAGATTATTCAGTGTTAAAATGGAGGAAAGAGTTACTTTGCAGTTACTTTGAATTTCTTTCTTGATGGGTCACTGGACCGAAATATATAAACTACCTTGGTCTTCATGTCCTGGTGGAAACGCTTACAAGCAATGAGCCACAGGACTTTTGTGGTTCCTTGAGATGTTTTACCAGTCTGGTTGAGAATGAGAGCAGACATTTCTCTATGGCTAAGAGTGCTGACAGCTCATCTCCACAATCAGACACAAAACAAGAGCACAGAGCAGCCAAAATTATGGAGCATATTTACATTTAAATACCAGATGTGGTAAGAATTGAGCTTTGGGACTTACTACTTAATTTATGTCTTGGTTGTATGAGTGGTTGCTATGCTTTCTTGGTGAGTTCCTCCTCTATCTTTCCTTTACTCATTCAAACATTTTACTGACTGTTGTAGTCATACTCTTATTCCAGTGTCAATGTACAGACCCATCTTTGTACATGACATTAAGTGCTGGAAAAAAGCAATAGAATTAATGCACACTTAAGTAAAAGCAATATGAGGAGAGTTACAGGAATATTGTTCAACATGTTCCATAAATGTCACTGTGGTTAAATGAAGGATGATTCCACAGTGTTAAGCTGCAAAATAAAAGAGGAAACGTCAAAGCCATCTTCAAATTCAGGGAAGATTTTTCTGAAAATGAATTATTAAATAAGCATCAAATGTGTTTTAACTGTGAGGAAGTAAAATAAAAAAAAGAATAGACAAGGCCATTGAGGACAAAAGGATTTGGATTTGGTTGGGTTGAGTCCTGACTATTCAGCCTCTTTTTAAGCCGTCTATTACTTTGCAATACTTCCAAGGTTTTCTTTTTTTGAAGCTTTTGTAGAATAACAACCCCTAATACATAATTATTTCTAGGCTACCAAATCTGCTCGTTGAAAAGAAAATTAACAAAGCTATCTTCCTTTCCACTTTACTGCCTTGAGTAAAAGTTTTACACTCCAATTCCTGGGTCCTTTATCCATCTGTTCATTGTTAAACTGCACTAAATTTCCCTCCCAATCCCATATAAAAGCACATGCTTCACTTTATCGGAAACTACAAAGGGACCAGACTGGGATTGTGCTGTATGTGGGTTTTACACCATATAGTTTACAAAGCTTGCGTGAATACAGACATCAGTAGTTGTTGTAGCTGAGACGGTATAACCGTCTGGCCTTTTCTCTGTCATAAAGCTTCACTTACAGATGGAAAATCTGATTTTCACAGCCTTCCTGGCAGAGTCTTTTTTGCTTCTGTATTTTGCTGGAAATAAAAACAAAAACAAACCTCCCATTAGATGAAAAGTCTAGCATGTTAGCTGTCACATACTGCCAGTTCTCGTTTTAAATTCCTGGCAAATGAGAGAACTGTAGGAGAGCGTTGTCATTAGCATAAATCACTCTGTAAACAAGGCCTAAAGTGGGTTGAGAGGGTTTCAACAAATCCTTTTAAGTACAAACATGATGACGAAATAAGCTCTTTCTAGTGTTTGGAGTGGTTGGGGAGACATGTTGACCCTGTTTGACTTCGTGTAATTCGGCTCGATGCTCCGCGTTTCCTCAGGCCTGATCTTTAATGGTGGAAGTGAAGGGCTCTTTGCAACCAATTAAATGAAACGCCAAACTCTGGATCTGAGCTTTTATCACTGCTTCAAAATATAACTCTGCAGAAAATTAATGTTCTGATGAAATTAAGAGCCAATTCTAACAACGCACTGATTCATTTACAACACTGACGTCAGCCTCTCAGCATTATTTATCGCTGTGGAGCCGGAAAGATAAACAAGTTCTGTGAAATCTAATTCGACGTGTGTACAAATAGATTCAAACTTTTCAGAAAAGTTAACTTCTGCCTAAAGATGGTAAATGATATTACTCTCTGCGTGATTATGTATTTCTATTTTGGACTGAGGTGGTTGGATCAATGAAACCAAAAATCAAGAAATAGCATCATTTTCAAGGATTCTCATTACAACCATTCAGAGGCTCAGACCCATGGGACCTCAAAACTTCAACAGGCTGACACCACTGACATCATCAACAGGAACTTAAAGTGTGAAATGAGGGCAAAAACAATAGTGTTTTCATTATTTTACCTGACTTTTATTCTTACTTAAAACTTCAATGGGTTATAACTGTCTCTAATTGAGAAATCTGATGACTAAGACAAGGTGTTGAACTGGCCGTAAAAGAAAGAAAGATCAAGAAAATAAACAGCTGGAGTATAATTCAACTGATTACATGATTGTTTGATCGCTGTTTCTTGAACTCGATCTGGCATTAGCTTTTTTTTTCTTCTTTCTTTTATATTTCTTTCTGTCAAATCAACCAAACCCTTAAATGGTCACAACTTCTAAGTTTAATAACTTAAAAATAACAGTTACTAAAACAAAATCAGCCGCATACAGTGTTTGCTAATAGAGAAATGAGCCATTCAGACCACAATTGATTTTTGAACAAGGCTGTAAACGTGTTAATTTGTTCTTTTTTGAAGACCTGAGTATGTGGTTTTCAGCAGCTTCTTTTTCACTGTACTTTTCATGCAATGCCATTGGGTAAGGCATTTATTTGTCATTATGTGGAGATACCTGTAGTTTAGTAGCCCGATATATTTCGCTGTACTCACAGCCCAGTGCTCTGAGACATGTTTGTAATGTATAACATTAGTAAATTCTGGTTACGTCCTACCAGTGCTCATCTACCACCTCCGACCTCACCGAGCAGTGCAGAGCTAACATAACCTGGCATTTAATTTTATTGATAAACTCTCAGGTTTGAACAGATCACTGCAGTATAACTGCTTCATGTGGGTTAGGATGAACATTATCTCAAAAGGCTTGACCTGTGGTTTGGCCAGTGCTACATCACTCTTCTGTTTATCTTTATTCTGCTCTGACCTCATTTTTCTGTCAAACAGTCGATCTTCGGTAACCACTGTTGCTAGAAAACAAATCCAAGAAATCTTTTTCAGCAGAGAAAAACAGATATCTCTCTTCTTACTGATGACTGTTGTTGACTGGCTTGGTGTTGTCAAAGGTCTGGTGGTTGACCCAACCACAGATACTGAGAAATAGCATTTACAAAAACTTATTTTGTCACTGATAATCTCATTTTTGAATTGTGGGTTGCAATCAGGCATGTATCTAGAAGTGAGACTGTTTCAAGATCACTTAGAAAGTCCTCACAGTCCTTTAAAGACCCCAAAGGCCCAAGAGTCGAAGCCCTTAGAGGAAATATAGTAAAAGCAAATGTTGTTTATTGATTCCACACTTGTATCCCAAACTTCTTCTTTGATTTGCTGCTTCTCTTATTATTGGGTGTGTGGAATTTATTTCCAAGCTTTGATTTTTTTTTTTGAGGTATTATGAAAAATATAAAAACACATTTTATCAAAAGTTCTCCCTGAGATTTTAAAGCAGTTTTTTTTCTTTTTTTAGTAGATCTCAACAGAGCCTAATTAAAATGAACAAAACAGTAAAATTAAATTAGTAAACAGAAGTCAGGAGAAAAGGCAGCCCTAACAGCAGGATGTTATCATTTAATGAAAGAAAAAAGACAATTATAAACAGAAAAATTTACTGATACTATATTTACTAAATGAAACTTGGTAAACGGACACTTTCTGACTAAGAAACTTTTAAAGGAATCATGAACTCTAAGTATTTGATATCATTTTGCGAAATCTCTTATCTCTTATCTCTTTGACTCTCAGTGTGTCAGAGTGTGTGATGGAAAGTTCACCACCATCAATACTTCTATCCTTTAGCTATGATTTCTGATATCAGTGCCACTTCTACTGTGTTTGGTTCCATAGTGATTGGAATTTAAGGCTTGAAACACATAAGAAAAACAATGATTGTGGGCATTGTTGGTCTATATCAAAGAAGGTTCCTGGTTCAATTCCCTGGCTGGGTGGGTGCATATAAAAATAAACTTTCGGTTGATCTGTCACTCTAAATTGCCTGTAGTTTTGAGTGTCTTGTAGCTCTGTGATTGGCTGGTGACTCCAGCTCCTTGGTGGGAGTAAGCAGTAAAAATAATGAATGAACCATGTGGTACAGGGGTCTTCCCCTTTTTTTTTTTTTTTTTTGGATTAGAGCTGTTTTAGAACAGTCAAACAAGTTGCAAAGTACCTATAGTTCCTTTATTTATTTGTCTACTTTTACAGAGATTTACTCTGATGCAGTCGTCAGGGCGGGGGGGTCAGTGAGAGCAGTTCTGAACTTTGACATCATAATGTTTTTTTTTCCTTTATAAGTTAAGAAAGGCAATGTCTCTTGTGGTGTATCATATTTTCACAAGCATCTAATGATGAATGATATCATTTACCCATGTTTTGAAAGTTGGAGGATATTTCTCTTTCCATTTAAAAAAATATTAGTGGACATGCCAGGAGAGAACCAAAAGCTATTACATGTTGTTATAAGAGAAGGTTGAGGATATTGTCAAGACATCGGTAAAAGTTATAAATATCAATTTCTAAAATCTGTCCAGTTTTGGTGCTTGTCTGAATCAATCACATATAGAATCAGACACAGGAAGCATCTTACCTGACTGTGGACCTGAGGTGTTGACGCAAAAGCTTGAATTTAATCACAGCCTGTCTGAGGCAAATGGAAGATTGTATTGTTTCTCAAGTGTTTTCGTATTTGTAGTTATCTCCGTATTTGTCCTTATTTCTTGTTTTACTATATTTGAACAGCATCTGTTTGGCCTTATGTGGTCTTTGGAGTGTGAACGTGGCCGTCCTTGTACAACCTCATGGTGTTTATACTCATTATCTTTGTTATGACCAGGATCCAGATAGCCTCTCTCTGTGACCTTCTCTCTTCTAAATCATCCCACTTCTCACGTAGCTGCTGCCCTAAACAACACACAAACACACACACGCACACATACTTGTCTAACACACTCCTGAAATCTGACAATAGTCGTGAGTTGGGAGAACTACGTCAATTGGACAAGTATAAGTGATTGTTCGGCTTAACCCAATGTATGTATAGGTACAGCCAATAATTGTTTTAAAGTGCAGTTTATCCCAATATCAGGTTCATTCTGATGAGAGTAGCACGATGACTTTTTGTGTGACCTGAGTAAATGCTGAACTTAGATATGGTTCCTCTTCATATGATTCTTGGGAGATGATTAAGGTTCAAAACCAAGTCTAAGAGATAGACGATCAGTTAGGATGTAAAAGAGAAGATAAATGTTAAGAAAGAGTTTTGAATTGAAGATATTTTCAGAAATGTGAGTGGAAAATACCCAACTTTGATGTTTGCTGATTTATAGAGACAAAGAATCTTTAAACAGATTTTCTATTGTGGTGATTGTGAGTAGATAAAATTTGTGTTGGTGCTTTGTATTTTCTACTGGTAGCCACACTGTTGAATGTAACTTCTTGTTTCCACATAAAATTATGATGTAAAGGGCTGCCTTGTTTTTATGTTGGTTCAAAAAATACATTTTGTTGTTCAATCACCAACAAAAGTTATCTTAATTAGATTAGATGTGGGCAATTACATAGCTTTTCAGCAGACTCTCATGTCCACTGTGTTCCCTCCTCACTCATGGTGTAACCATTAGGTTACCATTCTCAAAGGCATATAACTTGAGAGCTGTAGCTTTAATAAACAGCTGGGAGGGGCCAGAGTCGACACTCACTGCTAATTTATTTGGACCTAAATTTCAAGTTGAAATACATTTTGTAGTTGATATGGCGCCAACTTATCATTAAGCCTTATCACAGCAACTTCAGTAATCTTTTGTCATATTGACATAGAATAACATGCTAGAGCAACATGTGCAAATTCTCATTTTAGTGTGTACCAGTTGGAGACCCTTGAAGTGGACCATATCACAACAACTGGAATAAACGTCACGCTTCAGCTTTGAAATATAATGACAGGGTGACAGTGGAGCACATTCATGTTTTGTCAGTTTTTTGGTCAAAATAAGATGCCACAAAAGAAGCATCTGCTCCTACAGGTGTTCTTTGCTCTGCATGCTCAAATACTTAATCCTCAAGTACCATCACACCTATACACTCTCTCTCTCTCTTTCTCTCTGAACTTCAGTGAGAGCAGATGAGTCTCAGCTCACACGTGTCTGCTAAGCTGTGTGGCTGTTCCTTGTAGAAGTCAATTTTACCCTTCAGCCTCATTTAATTAGAAGCAGCGAGTGAAAAGGGCAGGATTTCAGTCTGGCTGGCTGCAGTCACCGTGTAATGTGGCTCACTGCTGGAGCGGAGCAGGATGACCAGCCTGATCCATGTTCGAGAAATCCTGGATTACACTCACGCAGGCAAACACACATTTATTAACAAACCCCGTTCAGCCAATCTAGCAGCAGGGTTGCATTACAGTGTGGCACCTGTACTGTTTGTTTACAGTGATGATGCAGCAGGTGTTTCACTTCATCTACACTCGCTGCCAAATTGTGTTAAAGCCTGTGCCATGCTAGGAAGAAGAAAAAAAACACAAAGCTATACAAATATTTTGGCAAACAGATTTGGGAATGTGAATAATTCAGCTTCTGCTTGTCTCTGAAATTTAAATTGCTTCAGATCTTGTATGAAAATTCAGGTATTAAAGGATGAAAGTGCAGAGTCTATAAATGAAGTGTCGGGTGAACAGATGACAGGGCGAGAGCAAAGCAAAGCAGTTAAATGTGTTAAGACCTGAATCCAGATGCTGTATGACTGCAGAGTCTATCACCTCACAATACCTGAGCTGTGAAGCACCTGTTTTGTGATTTACCACATTCACAAGAAGAGGATGTCAGGGATTAACTATGTGAGAACAGAAAAAAGAAAAAAAAAAAAAAAAAGCACGTCGAACGACTGCAAAAATATTCCAGCAAAGAGAGTTGAAAGGAGGTAAAAGGCTATAGACAAAAAGTGATGCGAAAGAAACAGAAACATGCAGAGTGAGAGGAAGAAAAGAGTTTCAAATAAAGGGGAAGAAGAATTTGGAGGAAAGAGGATGTGAGGTGAGAACAAATAACATGTAGATCAGATTAACATTCACACAAGATAGAAGTGCTGTGGGAGAGTTTTCTGCTTTGATGCTCTCTGCTATGACCCCAACACACGCACACACACGCACACACACACAAACAGATTACAGCCCAAGATTGAAAGGGGAACACGCGCACAGGGATTAATAATGAGATTAGAAAGACATGGGGCTGTGGGGGTGGGATTACAGCTCGCTTGTTTGACGTTAACAAACACAATTCCCTCCAGACAGCGAATGAGCAAAACAAAGCTGTCTTAAGAGGATTGGAGGGCTTGGACATTGTGACTAAAACTATGTCTCAGATTGTCTCTCGTGCTGAGAATCAGGATGACATTGCCAAAATGGAAATTCAGGCAGAGATGTTTTCCTGCTGCGTCTAATCTTACACACTCATAAACATTATGACTCAATCTGAACAGATAAAATTTTAAAGCCTCTGAAACCTGGCTTCAGCTTTGATAACAATGAATACACAAGACTAAATGAACAGCAGTCAAACTTAACGCGGGTGAAACAATAATATTAACAGTTGTAATAAATCAAGTCTTGTTTTGCTGAGTGATTGGATCAGATACGAGCTGCATGCAACATATTTCCTCAACTGTCCCCAGTTCCAGATTCTTCTATCATTGAAATGAAGTTGAAATTAAGAGAGCTACTGTTAATACATTTTTGAAGTAACAATAGATATTAAATTAAACTGAAATTTTATATCATATGGGGCGCAGATGGTATGATGGTCAAGGTTGCGCTCCCCTTCGTCGACATTCACCCTTGTATGGGCAGCCTGGGTTCAAATCCAGCCTGTGGCCCCTTTCCCGCATGTCACCCTTGACTCTTGATCTGTTTCTTGCTCTATCCACTATTCTCTCTCCTATCCAAATAAATGCACAAAAGCTCCCAATAAAATAATTAGAAAATAAAAATTCATGTCGTACATGTACAGACCAAGATATCAAAAAAGCATTGGGCAATGTAGAATCCTGTTTATTTCCTATACTTTAAAGATATACGAATAATTCATAAAGTTAGATACCTCGGTCACATCAACCTGTTACTCCTTCAGTCAAATCTTCTTGAACTTTTGGATATTGTGGAGCCACAAACAACTATTATCGTGTTTGAGACAATATATCATTTACTACTTAACGATACTCAAAAACTATTCATAGGACATGATGGGGGTTATAATCTAAGGAGGTAACTAACCCTCCTAGGTCTAACCCTAACCCTAATCTTAAAACACATGCTGTATGAAGAACCATCAGGACTTTTTTATGATTTCTATCTGTTGAATTAAACTGCAACAGTCCTCCTGTGGCTTTAAGCAGTGCTTTTACATTTGCCATTTTGAAAGGAAGCACAATGATGGGATTTTTACAAAAGATAGGGTTAGAAGGAGATATTTGACAACCTCTGCATGATGGAAGCTGAGCTACTTAAGTGAGATTCTGCTTATTATGATTGTATAAGGGCTGCATAATGGTGCAGCAGTAAGTGCTGCTGTCTCACTTCAAGAAGGTCAGTAGTTCGAATCCCGGTGCAGACATAGTGGGCTATTCTGTGTGCACAGTTTCCCGTGAAAGGTTGTTCGTCTCTGTGATTGACTCGCGACTGGTCCAGGGTGAACCCCGCCTCTCACCTTAAGACAGCTGGGATAGGCTCCACCCCCCACAACCTTGAACAGGATAAGTGGTGAAAGATAAATTAATGACTGATTTTTTCAATCGTTCCTTTTTTTTTTTTTTTCCTATGCTTACATATGCATATGTGAGTATGCAAGTATGTTTCGTGTGTGTGGGTATGAATCCCGAAAACGTAGTTGCACGTATGTACTGTATGTACACTGTACATGGCACTTTTTTGTAAATTTGTGGATGTATATATGTTCGGTTTATAAATATTTGGACAGACTTAGGATATAGTTGTAGGCATAGGATACTATCCTGTCTTTGTAAGTAAAGACAAGTGCAAATATTTAGCATGTATTTGAGGTGTATAACTGACAAATTTATACCTTGATAATGGTTAATGTCTATTAAGCAGTGACACTAATTGAAATAGATAAGTTACACTTCTGCCCACTCTTTTTGAATTTATTATGAGACCTTATATCTGTGATTTAGCAGTTTCTTTTTCTTTTTCTTTTTTTCAATATTTTCCGATTTATTTATTTTTTATATTATTATTATTATTATTATTATTATTATTATTATTATTATTATTATTATTATTATTATTATTATTATTATTATTATTAATGTGATGGCTTCATGTTTTTCTGCATGTTTTTGTCCCCATTTATTTTCTTTAATATATTCAAAATTAACACTTTCAGTTTTATCCCATTAATCCTCATTTTTACAGGCAAATAAGTGACATCATTATTTTTTTCAATTGAGCCAAACTTCTCTAAAAACGGGTACCAGCATATAAAGCAATACGAAAACAAAATCCATTAGGGGAAAAGGATCAGACCTGCTGTGGCTCAGAAATGAAGTTTGATGTAGGACTGAATTATTTCAAGCAAGAGTCTGATTGTGAAAATGTTTCCAAGATAATTGCAAAGGCTGACACTCGTGTCTGCCAGTCTCTTTTTAATTATACCGACTGTGTATGTTACATTACCAATCTCATAACACAAAGCTGCACTTCCCTTTGTTGTACTTAACATGAGCTGGATAATTTCCGACTGTAGATGTGTATGTGTGTGTTTGTGTGTGTGTGTTTGTATGGTGTGCACAAGTGTGTATGCACATTTGTCTTTCATTGTGAGATGCATGGCAGGCAAAGAGAGACACTTGGAAGAGAAATGAGCTGTCTACAGAACACAGATGAGGTGTGTGTGTGTGTGTTTGTGAATGTATGTGTGTGTGCTCGTGATATTGCTGCTCATACTTTTGCTGCACACATCTCTGTGAATTTGGGAAGATCTGGAGGGTCTAAAAGTGGCAATATCTTGAAACAGCACAGTGTGAGTAGCATGAGAGCCTCGTATATTAGGAGCTGCTCGTCAAAAAACACTTTGTTACTCTGAGCTCTCTGAAGAGTTTAAGCAGCCGCAGGAGTGAAGGCTTAAGTCATTATTCAGCGTGTTGGTGACCAGCTTGAACAGCACAACTGCATAAGTGTGAATTTGCCTATAACTGACTTAATTTGTTGTATAACTAGCAAATTTAAACTGTTGAATACAGAAAGTCTACAGAATAAAGAGGTGAAACGTTACACAAACCAGTGATTAAATACTTTGTGACCACTTGCTGTAGAACTATCAGTCTGTCATTAACTGTTGGCTTGGATCACAGAACTTGACCCCATGCAGGACATCAAAAATAGAAACAGCACAAATACAGTTGGCAGGCGTGACAGAAAACAAAACTTGAAAATATACTGACTCATATCTCATAAATGATAAAGTTAGTCACAGGAAGCTTTCATCTCATTACAGCTTCTAAATTTGTTTGTGGCATGTCTCCTTCCCATGCAGTAGGAAATTAAGGTTTATTTTTACTGATTTTACACAAATCAATGGATCATTACACCCTCACTCTTCTATTTCCTACAAGGTTCAAATGTCCTTATTGCAGATTTCTACATTTGTTCACACAAATGATTGATTGTTGGTCTTTATCTAGTATGTTGGTTTGATTACAGTCTCATGATGTTCCGTCTTATAGCATATACGAGGAAGCTATAAGAACGCCTCCTTTTCAAAATATATACAGTAGCTGTAAAGGTTAACGAGGCCCTTCTGCACACAAGACAACATCTCAAATGTCAGGAGTTTTCCCCAGAAATTGGCTGTGAGGTCTGTATGTAAACACACAGTAAAAACCTCTGTTTGTGTGATTTTATTCAACAGCTACACACAGCAACACATATGTAAATAGAATCACAGTTTTTGCCCATCCGCTTTCATTTTCTGTGCTACTTCCCAATTTTTTTCAAATATTTCATTGCTTTATCTCATGTATTGTATGAAGTTAGTGCTGGTTGTCTGTCTGTTGTCGACACCTGTATAGCTATAATGAACACAGTGTTAAAAATGGGGCAGGTTTTCATTGATCTGAGAAGCCCATAATAATTTCCCCTGAATTTAACATTGCACACTGAAAATAACTATAGGCACTCCTGGAATTTAAGCTTATAACTAACAAAAATAATTGATCATCACAGATTTGATGTCAGTCAGGGCTCGGGTTGTTCATTCAGAACCTTCATTTTGGACAGATAGTAAGTTTGGGAAGGTCCTTGTAACTTTCTGTAGAAATCAGTCTCTAAATATAGTCAAATATCCTTGATCCTTCATTACAGACTGATGAAATCAAAGCTCACTCGTCCCTCAGGTGTCTATTGATAGCAGGGGATAGGTGGTCAGTTTTTCTGCAGTGTTATGTGTTGCCTAATCAAGGAAAATGTTCTCCGTTAGGGGGCAATATGTGCAAAATACATCAGGATCTTTTTATGTCAGGATCAGGATCTGATTTTATCTTAATTAACTTTCATATTTAGACCATTTTGACCTGGAAACAACAATTTTAAACCAAATATTTCTTATCCTGCAGGTTTTTCAATCCTGGATGCTCATCAAGAACAATTTTACAGCTGAATTAAAAAAAAAAACCCACTCATCTAAAGATGTCATCAGCTGTCACAGTTGTTGAGTTTCTGCAGAGTTTACAGAGCTTTAGCTTTATTTAGCCTACCATATTACAATTATAGTTTAGCAAGATTTTACTAGATAGACTGTGGTTTTGTTTATGCACTCAACAGAAAAAGTGAATGTGTGCAAATATGATTCATATCAGTGTCATAATTAATACAGTTTTCAAATGAGAGAAGTGTCGTCCAGGTTCAGGTTGTTTATTATCCCTGAAAAAGATGTAACTCTTTCATTGGATATGAGGTATTATGTTCACATATAAAAGACGTCATAAACATTCTTAATGTTGTTCCAAGAACTTCTAATCACCAATAAGAATAGTTACAAGACCTTGTAAATGCATTTATGAATGTGCCCATGGTGCATTATAAGTGATGAGTTGACAGAAAGTGTTGCAGATTTCTCTAAGCTTTGTACAAACTTTATCATTCCAGCTCTGCTTTTTTTTTTTTTTGATTGTTTGAAATAGATTGAGTGTGAATCAGGGAGCCAAAATATTCTGTTTGTTTCTCTCTAAATCAGCACATGACATCAGATACCAAATAAATTATGCAAATGAGACAAGTAAATACGTCCAGTTTGTGCTTTCACACAACATGAAATGAGATGGAAGAATAAATAAATAAATAAAAAGAAGGAAGATTCTTCTCTTCATGGACCAGAGCCTGGAAATTTGTTAAAGAGAGAAGCTGATAACTGACAAGCAGCTGAGGGCAGATGAGCTCTGTAGTGTATGGAAAACACAAAGAAAAGAGTTTCCCAGTCATGTAGTGATCCTCCCTGTGGTTTTCCTGCTAATGAGAAGATCTGCATCTGCGTAACAGACGGAGAGAGGGAGAGACACAGATAGCCAAAGGGGAAAGCTGTCTGAAAGGAGAAAACAACTAGAGTGGAAGAGAGGGCAGATAGAAAAGTTGGAGACAGTAATAGTGCCAGAAAGAAGAGGAGAAAGAGGAGTGTTTTTAATTTACATAAGGCTCTTATATTTTTAGAACCTACAGGGTTTCAAATTGTCATGGAATGACAAACTGGAAAAAAAACACCCTCTGCATTCTACATTCACTAATTCATGTCATTTTGGCTCACAATTTCTTTTTTCTTTCTCCCAAGGTGCCAATGCCCAGCTCAGTACGAAGGGCCTGAGTGCCAGCAGAACAAGCACAGTTTCCAAGGCAACGGATATGCCTGGTTTCCTCCCATGATGCCTTGTTTTGAGAGCCATGTGTCTCTGGAGTTCATCACGGATGTGGCTGATGGACTGCTGCTCTACAGTGGCCCCTTAGCTCAGCTTCAAGCCTGGGACCATGAGGACTTCATAGCCATCGGTAAGAGACATTTCAAGTCGCATGATCCTGATTTTTATTGACAAAAGATAAAGTTTTGACCGATTCAACACAGCATGTTAACATCCAGAGAATAAAACAGTCTCAAGAAGCAGAGGAGGGCTTTGGTGGGAGAGTTTGGAGGGACTTCCTTTTGTCTCAGTAAGCATGTTAACACCTTAAAAAGAACAGTTTGAGGCCATTTCAAGGGAAATTGAACATTTATGGTAAAGGAATCAAAGGCTAGGAAACATGAGGTTAATTAAGGTGTCTTAAAGGTGCCATACTGTACTTGTTGGCGTCCAGTGGCACACACTGTACGTGTGAATCCGGGAGTGAGGCTTTGGCCTCTCCTCCAAAAGGCTCCTTAAGCTGTAAACAAACAAGGAATATGAGCCTTTAAGTTTGGCAGTATTGGGTTGTTATCAGAGTCATTGACTTTGTTCCTCAGAGTTGCTGGGGTAGAAAAGTCACCACCTCTGTTCGGAGAAGGTTGTTCAGATTTAACATGGATGGGTTTCGTGACATTTATTTCAAACTAGTGGTCTTCACTCTCCAAGGAGTATCCTTGGTCCTCAAGTCCTTGACTCTCCATATTGATCCATGTTTTGTTTTGGGCGCCAAGATGAACAAGTATTATCACTGTTTCTAGTCTCCTTTCACATCTTTCTACATTAATGTTGGTTTGATATGTCAACTTCCCATAAGTTTTCAAGACAGACTTCTACTACAGAAGTTTACAGGGAAAGCATCAACCAGTCCATTGTGTCTTACAGATGTCTAACAGTCCATAGCTATAAAAGCTAAATAATACGGCTCTACAGATTCAAGGCTCTTTAGCCACTGTTTCTTCCTGCCTTTGGTTTTTGTTAGGTTACAGTGAAGGCTCTCACTTCATCCTCTCATGCAAACAAAAGAACCAGAAAATGTTTTCCCACTCCAGTCCTTTTTTACTGCTGGAAAAATAAAAATCTGCCAACACTTATGAGGCAAAAGTTGACTGTACACAAACCATCTTTGAATAAACCATTCGGAAGTATTGTTCCATTAGCAACCACTCAAACAAGTTTGCTAAATGTCACAATAAACACCTTAGACATAGTTTTTGTCTGCTTCAATAAAGTTCTGTTTTTGATGAAACCATGAATAGAACAAGGCCAATTACTCCTCTTTGGCATTTTCTTCCAAGTACAAAGAAAGCGGGAAGGAACTTTTATGACTCAATCTAATAGGTACAGCTCTCAGACAGTTATGATGCAGGGCTTGAAGGTAATAGTACAAAGATTATCTTTTTTTTTCCTTTCCAGAAACTAACTTTGTGACCTTAAATACACCCTGTGAAAAAAAAGCTTCTAGATGGGAAAACAAAACAATGGAAGGTGTGAAGATGTTATGATGGAAATGCCACGATCCAAACAATGTGCCACCGTCTGCGCAGAAACAGGCATGACATGTTTGACCGTGAGAGGGAAAACAACACAGCAGTCATTACACAAGAGGTTAATTAATCTGATGAAAAGCTGGTCCTTCAGTGGAAAAGAATAAGAACCAGTTCTCATCTCATTATTTTTGTTTTGGTGTGTAGTTGTGTTGCCAGTTTTGCCAGTGCGAGAACAAAAGCAGAAACTATCTGCATCACCATGCTCCAACTCAAGCCTCCATCAGGACATTCAGACCATTGGTGTGTGTGGTACAAAGAAGTCAACAGGTCCTTACTAGAGCAGTGTTTCTCAACCTTGGGGTCGCGAGATGACTCCTGCTGGGTCGCCAAGTCATTTTGGGAAAATTCTGACTGATATTTAACTACAAAACTTTAGGCAGGGTTGTTTAAGGTGTTTTCTGCCTTATTGTTTTTCCAAAATTTGTTGTATCAACTAAGTTTCTTTATTCTGAACTGTAGTGTTTTTCCTGAAAAAGCTCCACGAGTGGTTGTTCATGAACTCGTTCAGATTCTGCACTGCAAAAACTGAAATTTGAGCAAGTGTTTATGTCTTATCTTTTGTAAAAATTGCCTTTTTATTCTTAATATGAGCCATATTCAACAAGCCAGTCCAGATAAAAAAAAGTGTTGTATCAAGTTCTTAAGAGACAAAAATTCAGGTCTGAATTGCTTATAACAATTTTAAAAATCGGAGTAAGAAAAAAGCGTCTTGTATTAAGACACTTTACATTTCAAGGAACGTGACGAGCAAATTTTTCTTACTCCATTGGCAGATTTTTTTGACTTGTGAACCAAACATACTGTAATTCTGCCTGATAAGATTTTTAAAACCCCCCAAAAACTCCTTACAGTACAATGGGAAGACAAAAATGTTGACTTCTTTTCCACGTTCAGAAACATAAACGTTCAAAATGAAACATGGGCTGTTTTTCTCCCCACTTTTTGTTCAGATTTTAGTTGGTTTGTGTTGATTTTTGTATCTAGGGGGTCCCAGATACCAGTGCATGTTAAATTTGGAGTCGCAACTCAAAAAGGTTGAGAACGGCTGTACTGGAGGACTCTACTGGAGAGCGATGTAAACACATGTTGATTCCACATTTATCACACAGCAGTGACAGACACAGAGAGGACAGTGGTTGTGAGAGAAAGAAAAATGAAGGCAGAGAAGGAGTCGGCAACGAATGTGGGGATAAATACCGAGAGAATAAAATGTGAGAAGATAGTTCATCCAGCTCTGCCTTTTTGAGCCAGGCCAGTAATGTTGTTGTCTTTTTGTACTCTCACTTTCCTCATTCATCAAACACTGCAGAGAATTGTGACTTTGTGTCAGTTTGGCATTCTTTCTAAAAATACAAACTAGAAGCTGTGTTAACACATTGAGGAGACTGGAAAGAGCACTGGCAGCTGTCCCAGTAACCCAAAACAAATGTATGCAAAGAGCAGTCCAGATATGAAGTGATGTGATTCCATACCAGAGCCGGGGTATTGTATTTTTGATGTATTTTAAATGTGGATATAAAGTATTTGTGGCGAATATCCAAACTGACTTAATGTAGGTTTCAAGATCCCTACATATCTGAGTAAATCTGAGTGTAAACTGTTCAAAAATGGTCTCTTCAAATGCCTGAAATACATCTGATGCATCTGCAGTCCAACTCTGCACCACTGCATGTTGATTGTCTTCATCAACTTCATCACCAGCTGCATTTAGTCCGGCAAGCTGCACTGGTGAAAAACAGCTTGAGTGGCAAATTGAGGAGTTCCTGTGATTTCCACTCAACTGCTAAGTCTGACTTCATTCATGCTGGGCTGTGAAATCTTAAACCTGTTGACTCCTGGCCTGACTCCACTAGTTTGTTGTCATAGTCAAGCCAAATACAATATGATTTTTACAAGGTTGTTTTAATTTGAAAGTCACCGGCAGGGTCTCACTGGCCAACCGTGCCGTGCTAGGGCTCACTTCAGAGGTAAAGTTTGGCTTGTTTGGCCAGTGTGACCACAAGTAAACCGTTGCACAGCCTTCTTCCCCGACTTGGCATGTTTGATAGAGGTGTGCTCGATTCATGCACGAGCACATACATGATGCATAAAGCACAACGTATGATCGCCCAGACTGCTCCTCTCAGTAATAATTTAAAACAATGGCGGGGTGTTGGAGGGCTGTGTTGGTCCATAACAACTTAACAGAAGCCAAAAAGTGAGTAAAGTTGTAACAATGCTCTCCATGTTCTCTAGCCTGCGGACTCTGATCAGACCGCGTCTTGCAAACAGACGCCTTATAGTGACGTTGGCGGCCGTGTCAGCGCTTGTGCTGAAGTCTGGTTCATGTTGTTCATGTTCATGTAGTGTGACCACTGGCTGTACTGTCCTGTGGGAGAGCGGGGGTGAATCGTGCTTGAGTACAAAATGGCCTGAATGGCCAGTGTGACCATGCCCTTAGATGGTTTCCATGTACTACTACCTGTCTCACTCACTATTCCTTTTGGTGACATGACACATCAACACTCAGGCATCAGGAAAAATTGGATTGCTACCTATCATGTGCAACCTGCTGGACCACACTCACAGTGAGATCAGCAGAATGTATCCAGTGTGATTTGGCACTTTGACTTGTATGAAAAACACTCTGATCTAGTGCTGAGATGGAGCAGAGCCGGATCACAGACGCATCCATTGTGTCTTAGGTGAAAGAAATAGCACTAGATCGACATAACACTTGCTGGAATGATGACATCATCACATACAGATTTACTGACTGGTTTATGACACAACACCAAGATTCAATAGTACCCATCTGCAGACTGTGCAGACTGTTAGCACTATGGGATCTGCCCACCAGGATTAGGGTTTGTGGTTCTGTGTGATTTGAAGAGGTACAGGTCACCGTATTACATCCGCCTACTCATATGTCATTGTGCAAGATCTGCCTCTCTGCAACAAGACCCTCCTCCCAAGGTTTGCCATTAGCTCTGCCCCCACACAGGTCCACAGAATGCAAGCTAATCAGAGGGTAGGGGGTTTGTGGAGTGTAGAGCCTTTAAGATACAAAATTAAGTTTCAGACAGAGGCTGTTAAACACAGCTGTGAGGAAAAATAGTAACTCTCAGACCAGCACAAAACAAGAATGACTCATCTTTCTTGATCCAATGGAAATAAGATGCTTTTTTCACTAGGCCGCCCACAAAAGCCTTATTTATTAACTTTTTTTTTTTTTTTTTTTTTTTTTTTTTACGTTAAGTGCAGTTTTTCAACGCCAAGTGATGGTGATGTAATTTCATCAAGTTGAGATGATTTCTGTGGTGGTTTAATGGAGGTATGAGCTGTTTACCTCCTCAACAAACCTGAGTTGACAAAGCTGTGTCCAGTATTATAAATACATTTGTGCCATTGGTGAAGCCTGAAGGCAAAGGGTTGAGGCAACACTTGCATTTTCCCATTCGGAAAGGACAAATGCAAGAATTAATGCAAGAAATGACATGTCTACATGTTGCAATTGGCACATTTTCTCATCATTGGGTTCAGCAGAATCTGTATTAGGTTGCAGCAACCTCACCCAAACACAGTTCAAATAGAAATAAGATGATTTAGATCTTATTGAATATGATTCCCTCAAGTATATATGGCTCACATACAGCCTCAATATGGTTCATTATATTGAGAATGAACTGAAAATAAACATAAACTCTGCTGCGACAGGTTTACATCTCCAGCTCTTTAGGGGAATTGTAAGTCTTTGCTCGAGCTGCTGAAGCAGTGTTATTGAAGTTTGAAGACAATAAAGGTAGTTGAACTGAGGGTAATGGGCAGGAATTACAGACAGATGGAAACAGAGAACAAAATGTCTTGAACATTTCGGTATATTTAGTGTTTTAATCTGAGAGACTAACGCCTCCTTGTCTCTCTTGCTACTTCTTCCCTTGCACTGGTCCTCTCTCTCGGGAAGGAGGCTGTTGTTCTGTCGCTGCCAAAGTAATATGTGTGGGAGGTGAGGTCTGCCTGGAGAGCCGGACGTGCTTTGTGTGTGTGAGTGTGCTCGAATGTGTGCAATAAACTGGTTTTTAAAGTGGATTTAGAATTATTTCTTTATCTTCAGCTGATGTCAGAGGCTGGTTGTGCATCTGAGAGCTGTTCAGCATGTGTTATTGGAGCAAAAAGAGTTAATGGGTTTGTGGGGTCAGGCTGATTTGTCCCTGCACAGTCTCATTAGAGTCAGGCTGTACATATTTAGAGCTCTAATTAACTTGTTTCAAGGTTCAGCTCCTGCTTGTAACAAATACACCAGCAAGCCTGGACTGTGCTGCAGCTTAATATAACTGCATTAAAATGTTAATGTATTTAAGTCTGTCACTGTAACAGATTGTGTAGTGATGAAATTATTTGTTCAGTGCTTTGTTAATAGTGTAGGAGGAGATTTCTCTGCTGAGCTTTGATCCTCCTCATGTCCAGTAATGACTTTGGCCTCGTATCAGCTGCCCCGCTGTGAGGCAGTGACATCACATGTTCCCATGAGTGCTGTGTTCCTCCTTGTTTCAACAGATGAAACGACCTATCTTTGTATTTCTGACATTTCCGTGGAAAAAAAAAAATGAACAAGAAAAAAAAGAGTGGAGTTCATCTTTCCAGTTCCCTTCTGAGAAAGAAAAATATTGAAAGTTCCCTGCAGTTAGCATGAAACTCAGTATGCATTCTTGTTTTAGATGCAACATAGACCAGCTCCAACATTTATGTGTAAATATATATTACTCAAAATACATTTAATTTGAATGGTGCCTTTCAAAACACTCAAGGATGCTGTACTGTACAAGATAAAATAATTCAAAGTTGAGATGTACAAGTAAAAAGCTTTATAAAAACTACAATAAAACAATGATTAACTTACAACAGAAAGGGGAGGGTATGAATCAGGCAGAGTTAAGTTTAAAAAAAAGAAGTGCATAGTGCAAGCATCACAACTAGAATATATTGAATGTAATGAAATAATAGTTGTAACCTAGAAAAAAAAGCACAGGACTATTTAACCACAGGAAATGTACCAGTATATAAGAGTTTTAAAGAGTTATTCACTTTTTTATGGTCCTGTTTTATATGATGTTTTTTTCATCTGTGTAGTGTCTTTGAGTGTCTAGAAAGGCACCTTATTAATAAAATATATTATTATTTTCATTATTATTATTATTATTATTATTATTATTATTATTATTATAATTAGTAGTAGTAGTTGTCGTAGTAGTAGTAGTAGTAGTGGTAGTATAATCATGATAAGTAAAAAATCTGCATAGACTGATTAAAAAAAGAAGGCACTCTGAATGGGTTGGCATCTGTATGCCTTTTAGGTCAGATGAGACCTGATGATGAGGTTGTTTCATAAGGTGTCATCATTTTCAAGATGTGTGACTCACGACGTGCTGAAATACAAGTGGAGGACATGTTTGGTTTGTTTGTTTTTTTTCATATGAATTGATGGGAAGTGAGAAAAAAATTATGATATTATTATAATTATTATTATTATTACCAGCTTTTTGACAGTAAAGGTGGATGACGCCTTCTGAAATGAGCAACATGTTGCATGCAGTCTGAAAAGTGATAAACTTGCATATGTTGCATCTGGCCCACAAGTCCAGTTCAATTAGGCCAGCTTTATACACAAAAAAGAACATCCAGTATCATGAAGTCTCTTTCTTTCTCTGTAAGTGCCTACACTATAACATTTTTAATGGGAGGTAAGAACTTAAACTGAGTGCATGATTTTATTACCAAATTTGAGCCAGCACACCGGAATTGTTCGAGACTTCAGAATTTGGCCCAATCCCAATGATCTTGAACACACTGGATTAACTATGAAAGAAACCTAAAATAATTTCAGATATCAGCAGTATACTGACTATTCAGGGCAGCGGTGACAAAAACCTAAATGGGTTAGAGAACACTGCTGATGTGATCCAGTGCATAAAGGTTATAGTCCTGTTGTTCAAAAGAGGAACAGCTGTTCTGTCTTAGTTTGCTGCTCAGTTTGCAAAATTTTAATTTTAAGATCATCAGCTAACCCAAGAAGAAGACTTAATAACATGTTTATCTGTTTCACTTGTCGGTGGATGATCAGTTTTGGCCCATTGATGAGGTAAGTTAAGCTAACTCTTAATGCTACTTGACCCACTCTACTGAATCCATGGACTGTAAAATGCATTGGTGCAATCGTTGTGACTTCACATTTGTTTCTGATACAGAAGCATCAGCAGATTGCCATATTGAAAAATCCTGAGTCACTAACTGTTAACTGCGAAAATGAGCAGATGAGGTGTTTTTTCTTCTTTTTTTTTTTAAATGCTTGCCATGTGTTCTGAAAATGAGTTTTGCTTGTTAATGAGTTAACCCACACAAACAGGACACCAAGTGAGCTCAAGTATCCACTCTGTTGTGGAGAAATTATTGGACTTGGAAACAGATTGTGAACCACTGTTGACTCATCAGACTTAAGAAGTTAACAGTGTTTAAGGATAATTTCTTTTTGGTCTTATTTCTCAGGCTTTAACAACCATGTTGTGGTACTTTTTTTCTTTGAGATCTTTGGCCTCAGTATCAGTGCAGCAGACATCAGTGGACGTGGCCTTGTTGACCTGCCAGAAGGCGAAGAGCAAAATAATTTATAAGTCCTCTCTTTAACCCTGCTCCCCCCCAATAAGTTCCCGTGTGTAAAACAAAATTAAACAGAAACAGAATTAAACAGCATCTCTCCCTTTACAGCCATTTAAAAGTAGTTGCCTTGTTTGCACTATTTCAATTCAGTGTGATTGATCTTTTAAAAAAGAAATAGGAAAGGCTTGTATAGATAAAAATGCCACGCTACGAGCTCGTACTAGGGTTACTATTAAAACCTAAATGGAAGTTGCCCCATGAGTCAAGAGAAAAGTTATGTGTAGCTCACAGTGGTTTAAGAAGTTGTCAAATACTAACAAACCCTGTGTTGGAGGTTTGTTGGCTGAGCTTCCACCTAATTACTGTAAACACATTTCTGTCCTAACTCTTGTATCTTCCCACTACAGTTCAGGTCATTTTTGACTCAAACCATGAAATCCCTCATGGTTGGTGTCTTAAGCAACTTTTAAACCACAGATCTATATAGAATGCTCGAACTGCCCTTTTTACAATTTTAAGTTAATAAATCCTTTGAATACTTTTCAGAGAGCAGAGAGCATGTATTTTTTAGTTGTTCAACATTTATTTTTCCTGTTTTACACAAGACATGAAAACATAAAAGCCTTTATAATTAAAAGATATCTTGTTGAATCTCAAAATGGCATGCAATTCAAGAAATGTTGGAATTTATAATTAAACTATGTCTCACACAAGCAGCAGCTTCAGGTCTGAAAGTATGAGACAATGTGGAAGTGCTCAAATGCAATGAACATATTTATAAAAACAGGCTCCCATCTGAATCACTGATTTTGCCAACAGCACGCACCGCACAGGGGGTGAATTTCTTTTTCTAACTCAGCACTTCAGGAGATGATGAAAACAACAGTTTGCTCAATTAGAGACAATCCTCACGTGATGGCAGGTGCTGTCGTATAGATGTTAGTGTTAGAGTTGCTCTGATACCGATGCCAGTATCGGAAATTGCTCTGATACTGCAGGAAATGCCGGTATCGATATCAGCAACTACTGGAGTCCAGGCACCAATCTGGTACCATGTAATTTATTTAATTAGAAATCTAATGCTTTGCTCCGTTAAACTCTGATGCAGTCCTCTTCACTGCTCGTAGAACAGTAGCTGCAATGTGCTGCAACCTGCAGCCTGCTTGATCACATGACACAGATTCAACAGACACACTGGTTGAAGCTAAGCTGGATACCGTTATACTGTTATATTTAGAAATAAATGGATATAATTCATGTTTTACAAAGGGTTTAACCTGAACCAGGCCTTACCACAATGATTATCATATCACAGTCATGCAGGCGTAGTATAATATTTTTTGATAACATACCGGAGTGGTACTCCATTTCGGACAATACCCACAGCACAAGTATAGGAATTGGTATTGGGACAGAAAAAATGGTATCGGTACATCTCTAGTTAGTGTGGAGACTTGTCACCTGTCCCATTCCAACATGGCCACACCAGCTGTTTTGCTTCATTTCAGGAACAGACGGGTGATGTCATGGAGACTATTTCCATTCATCACACAGTCTATGGTTGTGCTTTTGCAACCATTAACTACTGTCCTCACTGCTTTATCATAGGAAAATCATAATTATGCCAATTCATGAATGACCATTTAGAACACAAAACTTGGATAAACGCTCATTATACACTCGTCCCTGCACTCGAAGCAGGGTTAGGACAATTTGCTTCAACCAGTGTTTCCTTACATATTGTCTTCCTGCTCTGACTCATTCACCTCCTCCAAAACACCTTCACCTTTCTCATCTTTGAAGTTCAGTTCAGTTCAGGGGCCTGTTGTACACTAAGTCTTTCTTCCATGATGTCAGTGTGTGAAATGTCAGCTCAGGAAGCTTTATGATGTCATGGCCACCCGTCACCCTCCCAAACACAAACTCTTTCAGGTTTTTTTTACTTTGCAGATAATTTTATCGTATTAAAGGAGTTTGTGTTTGCAGGTTCAGACCTTATGTCAGTTCCAAGACACCCTCTGACCTCTGGATGACTTCTGTTTCCTTTGTACACCAAACATGAACACTCCTGTTTTAGTATTTTCCTGTTTGAGATTCCCTCATGCCCGTTCAAAGACCAGCAGGAGTCTGTCTCTGCAGGAACCTGAGCAAATGTGAGAACACAGCCGGTTCCCCTGACAGCGTCGTAGTCTCCTTTGAGCTCTGTCACCACTGTCCTTTAAAGAGGAACACACAAACATGGCCTGCGCAGTTTCATGATTCCCTAAAACAACTATTTTCCTTGATTTGACCCACCCTGGTAGATCTAAAATCCCTCTAAATAGACGCGGGTCAAATTTGGCCTGAAGAAGCCTCAGTGTTCAAATGTCAAGGGCTTTAATATGTAAGGGCTAACTATCAGGAATTATTCTTTAAGACCATCATGAAACAAAATTCTCCCCAATGAGATCAGCAAGTGCTTCCTTCAGGCAAGGTAAAGCTGCTTCTTCAGTGTTTTGTTCCAAGTCTCTTATCATAAATCAACACACACATACAGATTTCTCCGCTTGAACGCCCAAAGCACAAAGCCATCTGACTTACAGATATTATTAAAAACACATTTATCAGCCTCAATCTGAAAAAAACACCTCCATCATATCTGATATAAAGAACAATGAATGCTTCATATCTGATTTCTAATATAAAAGGATAATATTGGCACCATATATTACAGAAGACCAGCTCTAAACTGTAAACCACACCAATCATGCAAAGCTCACACAGGGTTTCAGAGCTTATTAGATATGAGAGAGGGAAAGACACAGCAGGGAGTACAGACTCATAACTCTGGAGGTTCAGCCTAATGGACCTTCAGTGTCTCCCACAGTCCTTGTAAACCACAGAGCTGATTAAAAAAAAAAACAGCACATACAGACCTAAAGTTAACAGACGTAAAACAAAAATAATGAATGTAGCAACGTTTGAAATCAGACGTGCAAAGCGAAAGAAAAAAAAAAAAAGGTGAAGAAAATATATGACTGAGAACAGAAGGGGAGCAGCACAGTGTTCATTAGTCACCATTGTTTACTCTCAGGATGCGAGGATGACTAAAAGTGGGTTTGCCTGGCTGAACTTGTGTTCACGAGAACAACAAAAACACAACTCCATGATTAGACGGGACTGGTGGGTCACAAGGGAATGGGAAATGCAAAGATTCAAAAAAGCCACTGATGGCACTGACGCACAGAGAGACACGTTGACTTGGCAGATAATTATGTGCTGAATCTGATAAATCAGTTGAATCACTCTGAAAAACAAAAGGAATAAAAATTAAAAGCCTTGAACTGAATGTTGAAGATATTTTGAATGTGTCAACAAGTGTTTGAAAAGTTAATGTAATTGAGTAATGAGCTACAAATATTCACCACTGCCGTTAAAAAAGTAGCCGAAGTATCGTCAAAACTTGAATCAGTCTTTAATCCTTCCTGATGATTTAGAAACAAGCTTTTGCTGTTTTGGTGACTCACCAGGCTCTCTAACAACCAGCCAAGAGGAAGTGTGCTGTTTGGTTTAGGAGCTTTGTAAGGTTAGAATCACTCACCCTGGTCCTGGACAAAGTTTTCCTTTCATCACAAAGACAACTGCTTGTCTTTTAGCGTGAGAGAGGAGGAAATAAAGCTGATATTTCACTCCTGAGTGATCTTCAGCTGTTGTGAGTGTTCACTGCTGCGGACACTGTTCCTCTCTGGATGCTGCTGTGCTGGAGTACAAGTAATCTCACCTGCCATGTTGGATAATTCATCTCATTTGATCTAAAGAAGAATGAGTTATTTTAGATTTCTCTTTTAATAATGGTGTTATAGAATTGAAAAGTAAAGCAGAGGTGATCACAGAAACAAAATAAAACATTTTATCTCAGTGACTGTCATTAACTTCTATAGACGTTAATTATGTTTTTCAACAAAATGAGCCGGAAGACAATCTGGTGGATGATCTGGTGGATGATCTAGTATAGTCTATCCATCAATATTAGGCTTGTAAACTGATGTACTGACAGACTGACCCCTGTAGGTGGCAGCAGTGTTCTCTTCAGATGAGAGATCAGTAAGGATTATGAGAACAGATGACAGAGAGACTGTCGTTACCTGATCCGTACCGGCAACCCAATCCACTCTGCGCATGTACAGAACCCGTCCACATCCACTCTTCGACTTGACAACCCATTTTATGGCAGCAAAACATCAGGCATCCAAAAAGATCCTTAATGGTAGACAAATTGACTCAGATGTTTAGTCCTACCTTACTGACAGTTTCGGCTGTCTCTCCAGGCTGATCAGCTGTTTTTAAATGACACGTCATGTCAGGATTCCCGGATTCCTCGCCAAACAGGAAGTCCCTATGGCTCTGACAAAGGCTGGAGTGACAGACGAAACTGTCAGTAATGTAGGACAAAACATCTGAATCAATTTGTCTACCATAAAGAAACTTTTTTGGATATATACTTCAAGACAAAATGAACATCTTTGAGATAAATCATCAGGAAACTGGACTCTCTCTACTACGCATCATTATTCTCTGTTTCTTTATGCCTTGGTGTGTTCACTGTCGTCCAGTATATGTATGTGTCTTTGATTTAATTGAAAATAAATAACTTAATAAATAAAGCAATAACTAAATAAATAAATAAATATAAAAAAATAACGGGGGTGGTTTGAATTGTGGAGATGATGACAATACTCCCAATGGGGATGTGGAGGATAAAAAATCTTAAGAAACTATACTTCTGTTTGTTTGTGTTCTGAATCATTAAACTCACAGAAACTGAGGGGTTCTGCAAATTTTAAGTTCCATATGACTTTTGAACATAAATTCAACAACGACCATGGGACACAATTGGCCCCCGGACCTGAGTTTGGACATCCCTGTCCTAAACCTTTTACATTACACCATCATAATATCTGTTAAAGATGGACTTCATGGGTATTCTTTAGTGTTTTCAGTCAGCTTCATGTGGACTGTTCACTAACTGCAGTGTCCACAGTGTTTTCCTCTCAGTTAGAGATGTTGTCTAACTGAGAGGAAAACTCCTGAAGGACCAGCATGAGAGAAGAATGCATACTTCCTTGAGGTGGAGTAAAGGAATTTTTTCTTTTTCTGTTTTTCTTGTCTGAGTTTATTCATCAGACAAAAAGTATTTCCAACAGTCCTTTGAATGTATCACCAGTAAAGAGAGCTGGCCTCTGCCTCTCCAGTGGCATGACTACATGTTGAAAGAGGAGTTTGAAAAGGATTTTACAATCTGAGTTGGAGAACAGACAGTGAGCTGGAAAGAAGAGACCTGAAATTTTTACAGAAGGAACAGAGAGAAGAGAAGAGGACAAAGAGAAATGTCAGGTGGCTGAGGAGGAGACAATTTCATAACCTGAACTGATTCTTCATTTATGAATGTCAAGTGGCACATGAGACGCTGCTGTACCTCTAGTTCGATAGTGACTGTTTCACTCAGTGTGTGTATGTGTGAGAGAGAGAGTTTGTGAGAGAGAGAGGGAGAATGTGAAACCCTCCTATTAGACCTTGTTAAGTGATGCATTGAATTAGATCATATCCCCTGTGCTTCTCTCTCCCTCACAAACACACACACGCGCACACACACACAGAGGGAGACCTTCAGCTTCTTCTTGAGATGCGTGTTTGCTTTTCCAAAGCTGCACACTCATCCTCCCTTTATCCTGCCGCAAGGCAGCTGTACCCATCCAGCCCTGCTGAGTGGGCCAGAGAAGGTGTGAGACACACACACACACACACACACACACAAACACACTCAGATGCACAAACACGCCAGGGCATCATAGCGGAGTACTGCACCCAATCTTTGGCTGCTGGGGGAGAAGAGATTACATGGTCCTAACACACAGCTGGTGTATTGGGTCTCTTTCTCTCCCTCTCTCTACCCCTCCGTTTATGTGTGTGTGTGTAGGGATTAATAATACTCATACCTGAACTGACCCTGTTATGTTAGAGGAAAAATCAAAACACTGGTTGTCGTTTCATTTTTTCCTTTGCTTTTGCATTACTGGTAAATGTTGCTCATCAAGTCCTAAATGTTCTTTCAAATTCAAACAGCGGTTCTACTAAAATACAAAAAACATTTCTGAGTCACTTGGTTTTGAGGTTGCTGTGTAATTCACGTCTTTCTGCTGCATTGAGGGCCTGTATGAAAACCACCATTAGCAGGTCCATCATACTTCATTTTTAATATTTTGTGTTCACAATTGAATTAAAAAGCAACTAAATAATTACAGTGAGTGGTCATGAAATTACAAACACAGAGATAGAGGCTTATTAGGCTGTATATGTCTGCAAACAGGGCTGACAAATAACAGGACCTTCTTATTCCGTAGACTACATATAGCCATGACTGTAGCTGTGCATTTTTTCAAATTTTTCATCACTTTGCACATTTTTAATGTAAGCACTTGGAGGTTTTTCTATTTTTATTGAGAAAGTTTTAAAAATCCAGAACACAATGATCAGTGAGATTTAGAAAGCTACATAATTTTGAAAACAGATATTGTATGTGTCACTCTCATAAAATACATCAGTGTTAACAGAACTTGATGTAAACACTACAGTAGAAATCTTGGGACAGCTGATTTGTATGTACACCCTATTTGGCAAATGTCACACAAATGCAAATTTATAAAGCAACTTTTTGGTGGCCTCATAGATTGTGATGAATCTGAGTTAGACTCAGAAATACTTTTTTTTTTTTTTTGAATCCCTGGAAGAAATTTAACGGTAACCATGATAACAACCATGTAAATACATAATGACCACCTGGGTGAGGCATTTGCCCTTCCTGCCCTAGCACTGTGTTAATTAACGCTGCATTTCTGATCATCAAAAAATATTAATGTCCATGATGGTAAAACCTTCAGTACATTAATGTGCAGTTGCTTTGTCGAGTTGGCCGTAAAAATAAGAAAAAATAATAATAATATTGAAGAAGTCATCAAAATGTCATGACACCATAAAATAAAGCCATTATAAGGGGAATTAAGTAGTTTTCTATATGAAAAAGAATATCAAAAATAAAGCTGTCTGGACCTCAACTGCAACCTCCAGTTATTTTGCTCTGTCTGATAATATTATGTAAATTCATGAAAGCAGTTGCACTTAATGGATACCACATGCTATTTCATTCATTTGATGGACACAATCCCTGGTGTACCCAGTTAGTAAATCAGCTTTGCACACGCTATCAAGTTTGTACATGTTTTCATAGACACGAACTTCCATTAGATCAGGCCCCATGAGTAATGTACATGTGCTTTAAATAACATTTTTCCTTCACACAAGATGATTAGCTCACTTCGCATCCCAGGGACTGGATTTGATTGGCTGTTGCCCCCAATGATCTTTGCAGTATTAGTGAGAGTCTTTGTCGCAGAGGTTTGTGTCCTGTGGAATTAAAAGGAAATGGCAAACATGTCTAGAGGCATTAGACCTGCTCTGAGGTGCTTTGGGAGACACACACACCCACAATCACACTGACACAAAGGCAAAGAGTTCCAGCCAGGGGCCAACACTTGTCCAATCAATACACAAATTAACAAAACAAATTAAATTTGTGTAATCAGAACTGCCTTGCAGAATGGAAAAGTTTGCCGTCAGGGGTTCAGATAAGGATTGTTGTGTGACTGTGTTTGAGTGTGTGTGTGAGAGTTTGTTTTTAGACTCTTTGCTTGAATTAAAAGAGACGCTTTCACAGCCTTTTCTATAGTTAGATAAACTTTAACCCACTGCCAGTGCAGAGAGAGGTGGATTGTGGGATGGATAAAGATA
Organism: Thalassoma bifasciatum; assembly: GCA_008086565.1. Lineage (NCBI taxonomy): Eukaryota > Metazoa > Chordata > Actinopteri > Labriformes > Labridae > Thalassoma > Thalassoma bifasciatum. Next base: position 19,772 of record RPOG01003696.1, on the reverse strand, counting down.
GTAAATGGATGAAAAGGACGCTAGCGAGCAGAAAGACACACAAACACACAGATTCACTCTGGCATTACGTTTAATTTCCACAGAGCTGTTATGTAGCAGTGCCCCCCAGCTTAGGTCTGAAACAGCTCTCAGAGAGGACCTGCTGCTGCTGGATACAGAGATCCAATATGCGTCGGCTACAGGGCTGGCTAGCTAGCTGACAGATCGTTTATACAAGACGCGCTCTGCTCTGCGCTCGCTGCATCACCCGCTGATTCGCACCCAGGCTGACTTCTGCTGGCATTAATGTATATATCTGTGTGGGGAGGGTGTTTGTGTGTAGGGGTGTGATTTGTAATGCTGTTTATGCAGTCCATATGCTCTCAGTTTGACTCCTGTGTATCCTCAGGCCGTCAGAAGAGGAGGACGTTTTTCATATTTCGGAGCTCAAACGCTGTCGGAGCACAGGCTCTCTTTCCACACAAAGCACAAACTGCTACTATCTCACACACTCACACACTCCTCTTACTCCTACTCTCCGTCTAGGAGGTGATGAATTACGTATGAGAAGTAAAAAAAAAAAAAAAAAAAGCCCAGTCGTGTGGATGAGACCTTTAAGAGCAAAGTCTTGTCCTAACCCTGGTAGACCCAGAGCGTTTAAAAGGCGTGCAGAGCCCAAAGGCGAAGCTCCCAGCTGGTCTGCCAGCCCGCTGCACTCCCAGTAAGCTTTTTATTTATCCATTTCTGTTTGTTTGTTTGCGTCTGTGTAGCTCTTTAAATAGTTCTGACTTCACCAAAACCACTCATCAAGCTTTCCGCAGGGACAAAAAAACCACATGCTTCCCAATGGCTGTGTTTGCTTCAATTTGTTCCCATGATGTGTGTTTATATCATGAATGTAAACATGTCTGCCAGCTAGTCAAGATCAGATGGGCTCCTCTCTACTTAATGTATCGCTGTAGCCTGATGATGTCTGCTTGTTCATGGGTGAATGTCTTCAAGTTCTGATGTTGCCCTGCTTACTAAAAGTGGACAAATTTATCAGTAGGTAAATAGGTAAAAAAGTAACACTTGTTGCAGGAAGAGCTACTGAACAAAAGAGAAATTAATTAAATGAAATTACAAAGGAGGAAGGATATGAGGCTTACCTAGTTACATTTTTGTAAACTCCAGTCCGGCTTTTTTATTTCTCTTAGTCAGCAGTGTGGTTCTCCTTGTTCTCCTGCCATAGCACCTCTTCTCACTTAGATGTCGACATATGGTCAGAGGTGAAACTTCTGCTCCCTGGGTCTGCAAGACAGATGAATTTGTGTGGAAGTTGTCTGAGGATGTGTATCCACCATTCAAACTATCCTGCGTTGCATTCTTTTGCCAATTTTTCTCTTCCATCCTCGTCCATGGAGATAAGTCACAGTTCAATGGGTAATAAACTTCTTGATTATGTTACCCACAGCAGGGAAAGGAACTTCAAGATCTCTGGACATGGTCTTGTGCACATCAAGGAAATATACACATTCATACCAAAAACATTTGTAATTGCAAGAATTTCTGGGAGAAATGGTGTATTTTCTTGAAAAATTCCAGGAGTGCTAATACTTCTGTCCATGACTCATATGTATAGTAGATCTTTTTTTTAGCTCGTATTTCTAATTAGATGTTTTCTGAACTTGTATGTGAATGAAGGCTTATAATTAAATCTATGAAAGACTTTTATGAGAAATGAAACTCCCACTTGCCAAGATTTTGCAAGTGGAGTTAAGTGGAGCTCTAAATTCAAGTTGCTGGTATGTTAAAGTAGTTTTATTTTTTTTTTATTTTTATTTTTTTAAAGTTATTTTTTTGGCTTTTTGTGCCTTTATTATATATAGAGGAGGACAGTGGATAGTGTCGGAAAGGGGAGAGAGTGGGGAGTGACATGCGGGAAATTGGCCACAGGTCGGATTCGCACCCGGTCCGCCCGCTGGAGGACATAGCCTCATGGTGCGCAGCCATATCCACTAGGCCATCCGCGCCCCCGTTAAAGTAGTTTTAACCATTGAAAAAACTTGAAATTCTATTATTCAGTATTAATTTTTAAACAATATTGTAAAAACAATAAAACAGAATGTACTGTAGTAGACTTTTTTGAGTTTTATGAGTATGATGTTCAGCATTTCGGGCATAAGACAACTGGAAGATGCTTATGGAGGAGGAAAAAGGCTGAACTGAATAACTGAATCTCATTGGTTGATTTTTGCCCTTTTATCCCACTCTCCTCACTGTCACCTGTAGGTGTTAAAACATATCCAATGTTTCAACTGTTTCATTCCTCCATCAGAATATTTCCAAATGATTAAGGCAAGGGTCATTAAAGTGAGCTGTCACATGTATAGTTGCATCTTTTCTGGGTGTTTCTTTCGAGTTAAGTTTCGTAAAATAACTATAAGCACAATACTGATGCCTCCTCAGCGAGTTAACTGCCCGTGCCAACTGTGGGGTATCTGAGCCAGGCATGTAACCTGAATTTTTGCTCTCAACTCAAATAAAAAAGTTAGCAATGGCTCCAAAAAGCACTGGTTGCATTTAACCCTCTCAGGTCAGGGTACAGCTGTACTTAACTTTCAAAAAAACAGCTCTTCTGGCAGTATGGACTCATACAATATATATTTTTAGATTTCAAAGCATTATATGTCCTTATAAAAAAAAAGTACATTTTAAGTTTTAGTGGCAGCTTACTTGAAAAATAGCTCTGTATTCCTTACTTGAGCAAAAGAATCAGCTTTCACTCACCATTAACTGATTTTTTTGCTGCACCTGGTTGAGTTTTTCCACCATCTCTTTAAAATGTTTTCCTTTCCAACCTCTTCAGTTTTGTCCAACCTCCAACCTCTCCTGCCTGTTTTTATCTTCTTTTCTTGGTTTCCCCATCAATTCTTTACACATGTCTTCTTTCTTTGCGTGACATGCTGTCTCCTAGATTGTAAAACCCAATCAGATAAAACAATTAAACCACAACTATGTAATGAGCTCTGCTGCGCTACATTTATGAGTCATATAGTAGCAGCTTGTCAACCTTTCCCTGCAACACAGTCTGCTTTATCATCAGTTTATAGGAAAGAAGGCAAAAGCAGGTACAAAGTATGTTAGCAACATTAGATTAGAGTGACATGAAAATAAATTGGTCTTCAAATTGGATTCAAATTTATGGTATTTATTCAAACATATGGCTGAACTGAAGTAGATTTTGAACAAGCAATAAAAAAACATAAACTCATCAAAAAAATATGTACTACAGTTTTTTTTCTCATTTTTACATTCAGATGGATAGAGGCTTTTTTTGTTCTTTTATTCCTGCAGACTTTCTGCAAACTGATGTTTTCTCCCCTGCTGGCTGTTCAAAATTCTCTCACAGTGACTTCACTTTGGATGTCAAGCATCTGTGTCCACTTCTTCACTTTTAAAGAAATTGTCTCTAGTTTGTTGCAGCTCTGGGATATTACATAAACTTTCTCTTGAATGGATGAACATTAGTTCACCACATTGCCCTTCTCTTGGTTGCCTTAAAGCTGATGGAAAAATAAAGTTGCATTGCACAGAAGCTTGTGAGAAAAATAAGCAACACCAAGGAGTCTACTTAGAGGAAAACTCAAATAAGTTTTAATGTTTCAGTTGTGCACTCATTGGTCCTTATTTATCTAACATGCCTATGACCAAACAATTCAATTACATCACAGCCAATGGGTAGAGGTGGGCGGATTGATCCAAAATATTGACATATTGATACCAATGTTGGTATCGGTATCAGTCAATACTTATGTGATGAATACTTATATTTCACTTTCTCTTCTGTGCCTTCGCTCCTCTGACTCACTTTGCTTCTGAGCACTCGCTAAATATGTTATATTTAGGTTAACAAATTTATTAGACCAACACCCAGTGCAAGTTCTTTTAGACTGCTGCTCATCATTATCAGTAAATTGCTGATTTTCTAAATATATTTTATGTTTCTGTAATAATTAATCTGCCAGTTTAATCAAAATGATATCTTAAGTGTGAGTATAAGTTAATTGCTGTTATAAAAACATTTTCTAATTTACTGTTTTACAACAAAGCAGGGAAAAAAACTTAAAGCACATGATTGTTTTCTGATAAAAAAAAAAAAAAAGAAGTTTTTTTTTTTTTTACTTCCATTAATTTACAGAGGCAGTGGTTTTAGTGTTTGTGTGTTGTTTTGATTGATTTTGACAAACTGCTTTTCTATGTAAAAAGTATCAGTATTGGCGTTGATATCGGTGACACTGGTTCTGCATTTACTTGGTACTGGATCGACACCAAATTTGGCAGTATCACACATCACTACCAATCGACTCGTTTGGTGGTATAAAAGACCTCAACACTTTGGTCTTTTCGTGCGTAATTGCGCACAAGTGACTCACTTCTTGGCCAGGCCACAGAATGACCACAAATATATTCAGTGATATCAGTTTGTAGGTTAAAATGATGTTTTATCTGCGTCTGACATGGTGCTGGTTTTTCCGTTCTTTTCTGCCTGAAACTGACGCAGACCCTGTTGGAGCTCCACTCACTTCTATTTACAGTACAGTTGTTTTCAGCCGCGAGATTTATCAGCACTGGATCAGGTGTACGCCGTGATTGACCCTGGTATGCACCTTTCATAAATCACACATGAACGCCGCCATAAACTCTTTTTTTAACCCAAATTTTTGCCGGTTCCCACACATGATTGATGAATGAGAGCCATTGAGTGATTGTGTGTCAATGTCCCATTTATTCATTTCAGTGAACGAGGTAAATATGAACTGTTTATTGCTAAAAAGCTATTATATGTTGTTCATTTTTTGAGATTTTGGAAAATTCAAAAACAGAGCTTGCCAAAATGTGTGCATCTAGAATATCCTCACTTCAGGTCTTTCCTCTTCACCTCCTGCGTCTCTATACATCATCTTTGTTATCCATCACCATCTTCTCCTGTCCTAACCGCCTGTATTTTGCTTTAAATCGTTCATTTTTTCCTCATTCTTCTCTCCGTCCATCACTCCACCCGTCACCCTGCCATCTCATATCTTGGACCTTTATCAAACTCGCTCCTGATCTTTTCTCTGTATATCACCACGTTTCTGCTCTCCTCGTCTTCTCTCTGCCTCGTTCTTTTCTATTTTTCCCTCTTGCCTTCTTATTTTTTTTTGGCTTAACAGCTTTTCATTGCCCCCTTGCTTCTTTCTCCTTTGTGTCTCGCTGCTTCACTTCCCTCCCATGCTCCTCCTGGGACGTTGAAGTCTGTTTTCATCTCTTGGGAAAATGTCACGTCAATCTTTAGAAGAGGCTCTGTAGCTGTGCTGGGTAATCCGCTGGTCAATCTGTCCTTTAACCACACTTTTTTTTTCTTTTATGCTCTCAGTGTGCGGAAGTATGTGTGCGCTTTCATCATTTGGTGCAAGCATGTTTGCGCTGATTGAAGAATATGTATTAGTTCAGGTGTGCAGCTTTGAAAAGCTTGTTTTGAGGCTGCCTGACTGTGGGGGGACATGAAAAGTTTGGGGTGATAGAGTTGGCACACTTCGGGTTCCAGAAAGAAGTAAATTCCCATGAGGATGGAGAGGGAGAGCGCGCTGAGGAGTGGAAATTGAAAGGCTGAGATGTGTGAGATGAAGATCCCAGGCGGGTCAGTAAATGAGAAAAGGGAATGAATAAGGTTAGTGAGATGTGAGGGAGCGTGAAGCACAAGATGACAAAGAATCAGTTAAACAAAGAGGGACGGCTTTGGATCCCACTAACATAATGAATCCTTTCTTCTCTTTTTTGGTCAGCAGTCTGGCATTTGCATATATTGAAATTAATGAGATCATGTTGGAAGAGCAGCAGGAACTCATTTTGCACCTGCAGCAGAATGAAACCATACACACACAGGTTTTCGAAGTTAAGAAGAAGACAACGATGATACTAACAACAGGCTCGCTCTCACTATAGTTTGAAAAATTACATCCCAGGGATTTGACTTCATACAGGTTTAAGACACAGCGTAATGAAGTATGGGAGTCCAGTAACAAAGGCACATCTCAGCTTTGACAAGGCAATTAGAGAAGAGTAGCATCCCATGTGCTCAACAACACCTAATTTCATCCAACTCAAGGTGAAGACACAGGAAAGTTCATGACAGGAAATCATCCGAGGAGGTGACAGCGTTATTAAATCCAGCCAATAAAGCTTCAGTGTGGGAGTTTAACATAGACTGTATGATATACGGACAAAGTCTCTGTGATGCTGCACGTTTGTGCACGTTTGTGTTTATCAGCAGGTGTCATATGGGAAATGCTGTACTCTAGCTTTGTTTCCAGTTAGGGTGGGGTAAGTAGGTGGGTCCTTATCTCTTTATAGACTGCTACAGGGTCCCTGCATATCAGTCAAGTCAGACATGCACTTTGATGAGATAAGCTTGTGATGAGTTAAAAAAAAGAAAGAAAATCCTGTACAGTTTGCTGGTGAAGAAATAAGCTGATCTAATCAGACCTAAACCTTTTTTGAACCAGGCCGTGAACATGTTTATTTTTGCTGTATAGACCATTTTTATTATAGCTTATATGTTTGTGGTTTCTGGTGTTTCTGCTGCTAGTCTCTAGTTGGATGCTCCATAAACTACAGTTTTGACCTTATTTCAGACTGATGTTTACTGCTTGCACTTTTACATGAAGACAAGATCTAATGTAATTCACTGCATACAGTTGTGCCCAAAAGTTTACAAACCCCCCCCCCTTTATGAAAGAAAAAAAACTATAGTCGACTCTATTTAAATCATAATGACAACAGAAACTTCAAAAATGACCCTGATAAGAAGTTTACACAACTCTGGTGGTTTTGTCCTGATAAATGCACAAAAGTGAACAGAAATGTGTTTGAATGTCTACTAAAGGTAACCATCCTCACCTGTGATCTATGTGCTTGTAATCAGTGTGTGTATAAAAAATGAACAGGGTCATTTCTGAAGTTTCTGTTAACATTATGATTTAAAAAGAGTAAACACAGTTGTTGTTAATAAATGTCTTCACCCAACCTCTAACCAATAATGACAGAAAGGTTTTTGCTTTATCATTCATATTTTCTGAGAAAAGGCCAAATAGACAGAAAGTTCTGCTGGAGGGGGTGTAAACTTTTAGGCACAACTGTAATGAGTCCCGACAATGCTCATGAAGCTGTGCACAGGTCTGTGCTGTGGTGGAGATTGAAACCTTGAGTACCCAGCTCCTCATTTTTTATTTTTTTATTTTTTAAATATTATTTTATTATAAAACCTGACAATCAAGGCAAAAGTTACTTCAGTTGAGTCTTGTGATTTAGATGACTGAACAATTGTATAGAGTCAAGTGACAGCATATAAATCTAATCATTTGTCCAGCAGAGTTCTTAAACTTTCTTCGTGATCTTGAGAAAGTCTATCTAGATAAAAGCCTGATCATAATCCATAATTAAAAATGGGATCATCAAAAGGTTATTTCCAAACGCTAATTCCCAGCTTGCTAATTGGGTCGTCTGGACTGTATTGATTCACAGAATGTCAAAGTCTCTATGACAAAACCACACCAGCTGATTAAGTTTAGCAGTGAGAAGAGAGATCTGTGTTTTTCTCTGCTCAAAACAACTCATGTGATTAATTTAGTACTAATAGTGGAAACAGGAGCTTGACTGTCTGACAGAAAAGGAACAGAAGCGCAGAAGGAAGCTAAACAGGAGAGTGATAGAACACAAGCTAAAGGTTAAAACAAGGGTTAAGCTGTTTGTGAAAATGTTCATTTCAAACCACATACAGCAGTTATACTGCAGTGGTGTGTTCAAACTTGAGAGTCTATCAATGAAATAAAGAGCCAGGTTATGTTTGCTCTGCTTGGTAGATGAGCACTGGTAGGACATAACCAGAATTCACCAACGCTACATGTTTTAGACATGTTTCAGAGCACTGGGCTGTGAGTGATGCTAAATATAGACGGGTGCTAAACTATTGTACACACTTACAATGTTTGCTGTGAAATTTCACACAACAGCCCCACGTAACTGTTGATGAATATGAATATCATGTTGTGTCTGGTAAAAAGTTATGTTGAGCAAAGAAAAATAGGGTTGAAAGGAAGGTCCGGTCTCCTTTCTCCTTCAAAATCCACTTCATTTGGATTCCCCCCACCGTCACTTTAAATGTAATTCATAAATATAAGTATGACAGTGTACTGCAGTGAGTAGCCAGTTGTTTGATTGTAAGATAGTTGAATGTGTGAGAAGTCTGAAGTTGTTCCACATTATGTTGCAGATTATGTCACCACCTCTGTTTTCACCACTCTGAAACTTCATGAAAACTCTAGTATCTGGCATTAAGGGCCGCAGTAACATTAGTTGGTTAAAGCTTGTCAGCCAACTTCAGAGGTGACACACAGTTATGAAAATGTCATCCCAATCTTGTTTGGGACTACATCATGATTCAGTGCCTAACAACAAGACGGTTCCTGGTTTGATTCCCCAGCTCAGACAGGTGCCTTTCTGGCTTGAGTTCAATATCTTGTGCATCAGTTTGATTGGTCTTTTTGAATTACCCATTGATGAGAGTTTGCTCTGTGAGGTGTACTCTGATTTACACTAAATGACAGCTGGGCTGGATGATGTGTTGAAATGCTATGACATGGAACTGAAATGGAGAGGTATTTCTTTTCCCAGTAATATTCAGCAAATGTTTGTATTGTAGTATGATCATTTATTTCCCTAATCACTGAAAACATGGGTCTCATTTTTCTACCAAAAGTAGAGAAAAGTATTGATAACGGACTCAATGGCTCGTGACTGAAATAAAAATAAAAATGCAGTTCCACAACAGCACAGTAGAAAGTGTGATGTCAGTAGAAAGAATTGGAGAAGTGTTTGAAAGCTGCACAGTGTAACAGTGTCAGTTACGGTGAAAAAGTTCATGAAAGCGTGAAGCGATGCACGAGGTGAAAGACAGACCGGAGATGAAAGAGTGCTGATAGTCTGACATCGAACGAGAGGCAGTCAGAGGGATGACGAAAAGCTCAGCCGCCGTCAGACACAAAGCGGATTGAAGAGCAGTAAGAAGGGAATTTGACGCTTGTCAGCCGCTTTTGACTTCCAACTTCGACTAACTCTTGCATGAAGACAGTTGTCACAGTGCAGCAGTGAGAGAAATTCTTACTGTAGTTGTCTCTCGTTAAATATAATTCTAACATATACTGTAAGAGCCTCCGTTAACCAGGAGAGAGCCGAATCTGAGTGCTCCACTTGAAGCGAGAGAACAAATGTTTCAGTTCAAACTGAATCCCTGATTCAGGCAGTGGGTGTGTGGGAAAGTAGCTTCAAGGCGGCAGCAGGGAAACTTAGGAACAATGAGCTGGACATGAACTGTGACAGCCTGTTATTAATTTTTAATTGAATATGGCCAATAGAGACATACTGCAGGTTTGACATCAGCATTAATACAAAAAGCAGAGCAGTGAAACATTTCTTGTGAAGTCTGTTCTCACTTGGTCATTTTCTTCTTCAGATTTGGAAAGTAAACCTTTCTTTACAACAACCAGAAACAGAGACTTATGCACAGAGAAGAAAAGATGACAGTCCAATAAAAGAAGGAAAGATCAAGTGAGAAAATGCAGCATCAGACTGTGCAGGACTTTCAACTGTCCAGACAAATTACTTCACTTCTTGATAATAAAGGAAAATAGAAACAAGAGAGTGCATGAAGTTTTTGGTTGAAGCAAGATCTGTGTCTTAAATCATGCACTTCCATAAGTACACCGTGTACACTCTGTACTTGCTAGAACAGTGCATGAAATCTCACAGGGTGGGTTTCTTCCAAATCAAACTCTGCAGCTTCGCACTTATTGGAAATTACAGCCGTATTTCACAACCATTCTCGGGCATTCTGTTATTCACTGATTACAACCATCAGCCATTATTTAATGTGTTTCCACCCCTTCCTCTATGTAGCCAATATGACAACTACTAAGTGTGAGAAGTAGGGATAGACCGATAATTGGCCCAGGCTGATTATTATCACTGTTACTGGCATTTTGACGCTTACAGGCCAATCAGCAGTGAAAGTTGAGCATGCAAAGTTCTCACACTCACACACATAGCAGAGAGAAGAGAAAGTTTTGCCAAGTAGAGGAGCTTTGGAGAACAATTATGGAGTATTAGGGCCAGTTAAAGAAAAAAAAATATATTAAGTGGCAAATCTGCCTCTTTTTATAGTTGGAAGTCCCAGATATTATGATGATGCATTTGAGCTACCACACTTTGGAGATGCAGAGACATTAACATGACAATTTTGTGTCATGTGTCCAAATGTTTATAACAATACCATGACTCCGGGCTAATACTAGTTGTGTCCCCTTATTGCTGACTCCAAGTCGAAAGTATAACCTGGTAAGGCTGTTAAATCGGCCCATGATGTGGTGAAATGCAGTGGGAGACCAATCTGGTGAGAACCAAACTCGCAAATTTGACACTTTATAAACTCGCAAATTTAAAATTGTCGAATTCATTGACACTTTCAGTTGTTTATTTTTTTTCTTTGAGTGGTCCTAATATCTGTCATAGGAGAGCAAATTTGAGTTCTGAGGGTAAAGACAGGGCAGCAGACTCTCTTGAGATTATAACAAACAGCCAAGCCCTCTACAACTCACAACTACTTGTAACATAACTGTAAGCCCAATGACATTCTATAATAATATCAGTATGGAAATGCTCGGTGAGCTGAGAATTATCAGTTTAATTATAATAACCTATTTTAGTGCTTATAATGTCATTTTAAATTGTGGGTTACAATTAGGCATTTATCAAGAGGTGGTACTTTTTCAAGATCACTTAAAAAGTTCTCACAGTACCTTTAATAAACATACGCACAACCCTCTGATGCATGAATTATGTAAGTCAGTGTCAGGATTTTTCCCTTGAGTGTTTTTCTTTGTCTCAAGGCATGTAAAAAAGTTTTCCTTTTTTTTTTTTTCCCCAAATATTTGTAACTCAGCATTCAACATAAAACAGTGTGGACTTAATGTTAATATGACTTATTTATTTGTTGGACTTATTTTCTTTTCTCTTTTTTTGTGTGGTAATTTCATGTATAATCTTTTTTGAATGCTTTGTGAAACATTTTAACTCTCTTTCATTCATTTTAAAACAATAATTTATAGTTTATAAGCTTTTTCACCCTCGAATGTTTGTCTATAACTTTTTAAAAAAATATGTGTTTGGAAAAAAAAATTGAAAACATTTTTTCAGGCCCAAAGAAGAAGAAAAATATCCTGACATAGTCTAATATGAATTTCCATCTAATGAACCATTGAATTTAGGTGTAAATAAGTTTTAGAATAGGTCTCCACTGTAGTGACCACTATGTGCCACAAGGTTAAAAGCATTAAAAAAAAGTTAAGTGTTGGTTTTCAGGTTTTTCAAAAATTTGGATGCCAGTATTGTCTATTTTAAATGAATATTATTGGTTGGTTGGTTATTGGCCTTGACTACTAATAACCGGCTTTGGTATCAGCCTTCAAAATACTCATATCAGTCTATGCCTAGGGAGAAGCGTCCAGCACGTCGCACTCAACTTTTTGACTGTTTCGAGTGCACCAGCTGGGAAATCGAAGTGCACTATGTTTTTCCTCACTGTCAGTGTGAATGCACTTATGCACTCAAAAAGGTAGGCGTAAGTGCAGACATGCCTGATCTGGGACACAGGAAAAGTGGAGATTGTCTTTATAATAAGATAAATAAATATACATTCATGAAGATAAAGCCACTTTAAAGGGAAAACATCACAAAAATGTGCAAATGAGGTGTAAGGAATTTGCTTGTCAAAAATAATACAAGACACTGAACAAGTACAATAGTGCTTGAAAGTGTTCTGGATTTATTTGCACATTTTTCAGAGCAATGTTTCATCAATGATCATATTTAAAAGATGACTGTATCTGCTTGTTTTTCCCTTTTGCTTTGGCTTTTAGGCTCTTGCTGCAAACCCATTTGGTGACCATGTATTTGTACTTTCAGATGTGCACTTGATGCTTATTTGGAATTTCACTGATTATTGTGTGTGCTGCATTCTTAAATAGACTGTCCAAAACAAGGACAGTATTTGAGCTCTTTGGAAAATATTAAAACTTGTACAGGCATTGACATTTAGACATCATGAGTCTCTTTTGTAAACACAGGCTGGTTTAGCTTTAAGCCACTGCAGCCACCACAGAGTTTTATGCATCTTCCTGGATTTTTCAGCTTTAGCATGCATTATGATGAATTACTAATGCTGGTTGGAAGACATGCTTTTCCATAATTCTTTGCAGATGGAGCCAAGCAGTCTTAGTCACTTCATTAACTTTTAATTTCCCATTTGAGTAAGTCAGAAAATAGAATCTAATAACTTTTGTCTGACGTTTGTTGACATCGCGACAGGCTGGGAGCAATAATGTTCACAAAAGTTAATATACAGAGATTGCATTAGCAGTTTATAAAGTTATGGCAGTATGCTCTGTGTGGGATGTGACACTTTCTGCTGTTAAAGAGGCTCCAGAACCAGCACCAGGTGTAAATTAACAGCACCCTCACAAAAATTGTCTCAATTTCAGGTCTCAGCACGGATGATGTCTGACGATTTTTAAAGCATCCCTCGCCTAAACAATCTCTCTTTCTCTCTCTCTCTGTCTTCATTTAGAGCTAATAGATGGGACCCCCACCTTGAAAATCAACCATGGCTCTGGCACAGTGGTGCTACAGTTGCCAGGCAACGTAAACGTGGCAGACAGGCGGTGGCATCGGCTGGATGTCCGCAGCAACAGCAAGGTGGGCCGCTTCACCTATTAAACACCGACCCAGAGGCCATTAGCCTCTATCTGCACTCATCTGAAGAGTCAGGAAAATAACATGTTTTTCTTTAAATTTGATCACTCCATCATGAAATGTTACCTAAATGTATGCCAGGAGACATTTGATTACACACAAAAGTAAATTAAACAGCCAAACTATCTCGGAGGCTTGACTTCAGATAACTAAACCTAAACACCAAGAGACTTTAGATGCAATCCAGTTCACTCTGATTTAGTGAACAACTGACAGACTTACTGAAATTTCACTTCTGAGCTTACGTCACCTTAACTGATAGTGCAGAAGTGAATGTACGAGCCAAAAAAGTCAACAAACCATTGCATCATGGATCTGAACTTCATCTGTGCTGGCTTCATAAGGTGGCAGATTTAAACATACTCCCACAACTTTGGACACAGTTTGAGATTAACTCATGCAGTTAACAGGTAGGTATGAAAAACTGGGTTTGGCAGCCATACTCGTGAGTTACAACACAACTCAGGGGCTTTCAGCTGAACCTCATGAGTAGAGAAAGGTAAAAGTTAAAGGTCTGAGCTCAGGTTCAGTGATGCAGGTTTTGTTGTTTGGTTTTGATTAACCATCTTGTATTGCTGTAGCACCACTTTTGGTATCCAATACAATGTTTGGAAAAAATCTGGTATGGCCTTGTAGTATATATAGAAAAAAAGAGCTGAGCTTGTTGGATATCACAAGTCCTCTATCCCGGGTGCAGCACAATCTGTTGGTGGAAGATGGCAGATTTTAACTGGAGAAAACAAAGATCTTCAGGGGAAATTCTTCATCCCTTCTTTACTAGTGGTGTGTGAAACTGCAAAATTTGGTGTCAATCCAATACCAAGTAAATGCAGGACCAGTGTCGCTGATATCAATGCCAATACCGCTAGTTTTCTGAGAAAAAAGTGGTTTGTCAAAATAAATCAAAACAAAACACAAACACTAAAATCACTGTCTCTATTAATGAATGAAAGTTAAAAAAACGACTTTATTTTAATTAGAAAGCAGTCATTTTTTATTTTATTCCCCTACTTTGTTGTACAACAGTGAGTTTGAATATTTAAGAATAACAGCAATTAATTTATGTTAGCATTTAAGATATCATTTCTATTAAAGAGCTTGCACAAACTGGCAGATAAACTATTACAGAAATATAAAAATATTTAGGAAATCAGCAATTAACTGATAATGTAGAGCAGCAGTACAAAACAACTAACACTGGGTGTTGGTCTAATACATTTGTTTTACAAAATATAATATATTTCAGAGAGTGCTCAAAGCAAAGTGAGTCAGAGGAGCACAGACAGAAAAGAAAGTCAAACTTAAATATTGATCTCATCATATAAGTATTGATCGATACCAATACCAACATAGGTATCAATATACCAATATTTTGGATTGATCTGCCCACCTCTAATCTTTACTGAATGAAGGCCAAAATAAATGCATCTTTGGTCCACTTCGTCATGGCACTTTCTTCAAGTCATTGTGTCAACACACCAGATCTGTTGTCTGGCTGCGTCTCTGCTCCGGCAGGTTGCAGCAGATTTGTAACTGGTCTATTTATACCAGGAGCTTTGACACATTAATTCACCATAGGGCAGATCGAATAGGACAGGAAGTTGTGCAAGGAAACTACCTAAACACGGCTAGTGATATTCAAAATAAAATACCATGTCAAAACCTGACTGTATTTAGCTTGACTACAACAGCAAACCAACACAATGAGTGGAGTCAACAGGTTTGAGGTTTAAAAGTCCAGCATGAATGAGGTAATGCTAATCTTCCCATGGTGTTGTAAGTGCAAAAACTCCTCAGTCTCATGACTCCAGCTGTCTGTCAGTCCAACAAAGTGCCAGATCAAACATGCATCTCATGTGAGTTGATGGATGAGAGAGTCAACAAGCTACAGGACAGAGTTGGACTGGAGATACATGTTGTGTATTCCCTGCATAATCCAACAACCTGGCTTACTTGTTGGTACAGTTATTAGCAGCAAGAAGTTTCCTGGTTTGATTCCCCAGCTTGGCCGGACCTTTCTGTGCTGGGTTTGTTTTTCCCAGCTTATGGACTTTAGCTGCATCTAGCAATGTAAAAATATGCTCTTGAAAACATCCAAACTGGTTTGGTGCTGTAACGACTTTGGTTCATTTTTTTTTGTAAACCTTTGAATGAGCACATTGTAAAACTTGGTAAAAACTGGCAAAAAGAAGTGATTGGCCTCCAAAAATAAACCATGCTTGCTGATTAATTAAGAAAAGTAGAGGCCTAGGAAAAAGTCATAATAGATACAATTTCAAATATTTCTGAGCTTTACAGCCTTGTGGAGATGATTGCTAAAATGTGCCAAACAGAAAAAAAACATGTTACTTTCCATTGAAATGTTTTTCTTATATGTTTTCAGTCAGTTTATCATGTCTTTCGATTTTGGAGGACATTAAATGACATTCCTATCCTTCCAGATGAGGCTCCGAGATGACAGTTAGTCATTGACTCTAAATATCACCTATTACGTCCTGAGCAAGACTATCACGCTCTTCTTTTGGAGGACGGATTGGTGAAGATGTTAGTTTGTGATGAAGCTACACTGTATGGCCCAAAGGAAAATAACAGTGGTGAGAGCGAAGAGGATTGTAACAGCCCTCCTATGAAATTTTCCACCCAGGATCTTTTCAAGTGAATTTAATCAGAGTGAAATTAAGCTAATCTTCACTTCACTGAGGAGCCCCTCTTCCCCAAGGACTCTCACATAACTACCGTCTTATAGTTCTCACCCCCCAAGAGTATGAGGATGACAGTCAGCGACACTTTTTTTCAGAGTCTTTGCACACGGAGAACTTCAGTCTCTCTCTCTCTCTCTAAGCTCAGGACACCTTGAAGCAGCTGGACAGGCTGCGTCTGAACAGTTTTTTGAAAACTAGTCAGAATGTAGATAAGGACTTCTTGAGTAAAAGCACAAGACTGAGTCCAACTTTTGTCTAAACTTTACCCAAAACAAAAGCCTTTTCATCGCAGCGGCATCAAAAGCCTCTTAAAACATAAAACTGAATAACCACACTTTTCTCTTTTTCTTGAAGTTTCCCATGCCGACCTTCAAGAAAAAGAGAAAAAAAAATCTGCTCATCATCTTTTTATAAGGCCACACTATCGGGGACCTTGCTCTTTTATCTGATTTGCGCATGCATACTTCACTAATTCAGTTATTCATATCACTTTGAAAGAAAGCAGTTTGGTTCAGTGTCTTTATTCTTCAACTGTGCTCTGAATAGGAAAGAGAAAACAGCTTTGAGGTCATGTTCACATCAACACTGGCACAAACACAGAGTACACTTGCTCAGAGCAGCCAAAAGGATACATGAATACAGCAGAACCTGGCAAACACAAAGGCTTTATTCTAAATTGCATGAATACAATGAAGCGTCAGGACTGTTGTGATTACAACAGGGATTATCCAGAATCATAACAAGTTTATTTTTAATCACATGCGAATCTATTCATTTGTCCTGACTTGAACGCAGCGGCTTATCTAACCTGGTGTGTGTGACCTGGCAGGGTAAGCTACCGCTGTGTTTGATGAGGACGATTTAGAGCACCACGAACAGAGCTGCTGTTTGCAGATTCAGTGTGATATTCAGCAACTGAAAGTGTAACAGGAAGCAGTGACATAAGAGGCAGTGAATTATATAAATATGATTATTCTCTGTACAGTTGTTGTTTGGTAGCCTAACAATTAGCAAAAAGGTGTTTTATTTATAGATAGGAAGAAGACCATTCTAGTGTTTTATGGACAGTTCAGTTTCTGTAAAGTCATACTGTCACCTCCCCTATGGGATAATGTTCATTTTATGATATTTATGGTTTTAGTCTGGACTAAATTATCTCTTTATGACCTAGAACACTTCATCTAAAACCACCTCTTTCCTCAGTTGATATAATGGCCCATGACATGAATGTGAAAAAGTCAATTTTACAACTTTTTCAAGGTGGGGTCAGTTTGTAGACTGGTTATTTACTTTTATTTGTTTATTTTTTCAGGGCTTGTTTCCTATTGGTCAGTGTTGAGGTAACAAAGGCCAAGGCCAAGAGTTATTAAATCCATTAATTCCATCTTTTTTTTTTTTTTTTTCAGTGAAGAGAGATTTGAAAAATGAACACAAAAGCGAAATCATTTGATCATGAAATGACATGTAACCACTGATTCAGACAGTGAGGACAATGCCTTCAACACTCAGTTTGTTGTTTTGCTCCAAATTTGACAAAGTTAAAGGTTTAAAACTGCTTCCAGGGACTATGTTGACTTTCTACGTGATCTTGAAAAAGTCTAATTTTTTTTGATAAATGCATGATCGTAATCTACAACTTAGAATGAGATTATCAGCTCCAAAACTTGGTATTTCTAAATGCTGTTTCTCAGCTATTTCTCGGTCAGGTCGAGCAGTACCAAATTGATTTTATTTTGCAGTAATGGTGAAAACAGGAGCTGAAACTAAACAGAAGAAGGCCAAAAGGAACAGTTGTAGAGCACCGACTTAAGGCTAGAACATGGGCTAGAGGTAATAACTCGGGCCAAAAGCTAAGACATGGGTTAAGCTGTTAGTGATAATGTTCATTCCACCCACATGCAGCAGTTATTCTGTTTAAACCTGAGAATCTATCAATAAAATAAAGAGCTATGTTATGCTTGCTCTGCTTGGTAAGATTACAGTTGGTAGATGAGCACTGTTAGGACATAACCAGGATTCACTTACGTTACAGGTCACAAATAGGTCTTAAAGCACTGGGCTGAGAGAAACACTATGGTACAAACTTACAAAGCTGCTTTGTGTCACATTTCAAATAGTAGCTCTGTGCAATAAGTACATCACCTTGCATTGCATCTGGTAAAAAGTTATATTGCACAATGGAAGTAATGTTAAAAAGATCTGCTCTCCTTTAAGTCCCAAAGACAAGTTCACAGGGTCATTTCTTCCATTAATGTTGCACGACTAATGGATATTGTTGTTGTTATTATATCAACAGTAATCTATCGTCAAAACCTTTGACAGATATGGGTATAAATCTGTTGCAGGTGTTGTAGTTATTTGTATAATGTTTTGTATATATGATCTGCAAGGACACTAAGTTATGTATTGATTTGCACACTCAAAAATTAAACAGTCAGTGTAGCGATTAAATATATACAAAAGCTTGTGTATGGGTGAAGTAGAAACCTACTAACCATTTACCTAAGAACCCCACCGAGAAAATTGTCAGTTTGTATATAAATTAAAGCATTTACTTCATTGAAAATAATAATTAAACATGGCACTTCACTGGAGAAAGGATAGCTGACAGTCTTCATGATTATTTTTGTTCAAATATGGATACTGTTTCAACGAATTAATGTTGTTAGTGTGACACTAAGATTAATCTGCTTCACTAAGCTGTCACAGCTGATGTAAATAATGTAATGTGTCTCTTGATGATACGTGTTCTAAACTCAAGTATCAAACATTCAGCAATCAGCAAGCATGATCACGTTCCAGCCACTGTCAGGTTTTTATTCATGTGGTTATCTCTTTACAGTGGCATCAATAGTTAAAGTGATGAATGTTGGGTAGCAAGTGAACATTTTTGTCCTCTGAGATGATGTACTGAAAGCAGGAAAATGTGTCAGAGTGAGGATGTGAGAGACTTTGACAAGAGCAAACTGTGATGGCTTGACTACTGGGTCAGAACAATTCCAAAACTACAACCCTGCTGGGGATTTCCTGGTCTGCAGGGGTCAGTACGTACCATGAGTGGTCCAGGGAAGGAGAACCAGTGAACCAGTAACTAATCAATCAGACTCTATGGGACTTCATTTGTACAGAACATTTCATACTTGATGGAGTAACACAAAGGGCTCTGGATTGGGAAAAGAAAGCATTTGATACAAAGTTTTAGATCCTTTCTGAGTTTGACGTGTCTGGAATATCTCTGGGGTGTCTGGGAGGCATCTTTATCAAAGGGCAGCACCTCCTCAACAGGGCTCATTCTTAGAGATAGGGTTTGGAGCTTGGACATCCAGAGGGAGCTTGTCTTCAGGCTAGTTTGTGCAGGACAACAGCAGAGTTGCGTGTGTGTTAACAAGCAGAGAACTTCAGAGTCTGTATGTGAACGGCTGCACTGATGTAATCTCAGATGGACTTTTCTTGTAGTTTGGTCATGAAAAACAAGAAACTGGAAATGCTTCCTTTGTATTCAGAAGTAAACCATGACTCACTGTGTTTACTTCACATCTCACATCTTATAATGTGATGTCCATGCTCATATTTGGTATCTTTTCTGCAGATGTTGAAAAAGTAGATCTCCAGCTTACACAGCTCAAATATCTGAACCTGTATTCTAAATCATGTGTTTATACGGTGTTGTTTTCCAGCAAAGCAACTGCTTTAATTACAAATTTGTTAGAAAAAAAAATCAGATTAATAAAGACTTGCTGCTTAGAAACATGCTGACATGATTTGTCCTAAGCCTCTTTCTTCTTTGTAAATACACCACTTTCTAAATTAATGGAACATGGTGGTGTAAGATGAGAAGTCTTGTTTTTTGTTTGTGCTGTTACAGGGGAAGCGAGCAGGCAGCAGCAGAGTAATATGCCCTAATGAAAGATGTGTGAGTCAGGAGGCAGCTCCCACTATAGTAATAATGGAGGAAGAGCACTTGACAGCTGCAGGGGGTGCACTCATTATAATGTGGGAAAATAGGGGGCTTTATTAGTGCTCTTGGTTTCTATGATACAATCAGCTCTATTCAGCATTTTCCTGTTCTTTTTTATGGTCCTCTCTATAGGAGGTACGGTTCACTCTGGATCGCTGCTCAGGTGCAGCAGTGATGGAGATGGAGGGACTCGGCAGCTGGTTGACCACAGAGGACCACTCATCATGTGAGGTGACAGGAGTCACACC